>JAPKLY010000366.1:0-140969 GCA_026898435.1 Prunella vulgaris | reverse complement strand
TTATTCACGTCTATAAATAGAGCACCACTTCATCATTTCAAAGTATGACCGAAAAGTATAATTCAGAGTTGAACGGATCATGTGTCATTCACTAGATTCTAGGTTATACACGGTTCATCAGAATGTTGGGAACATTAGTCTCGGCATTGTTCACAACATTCATTGTTTGATCTAACAATCCATTCGGCTGAACGTAGACGTGTTAGGTTTTGTTTAGGTCTATTTTTATAGGTCTTGTTTAGATCCTTGTGTGATCTTGTGTAGGTCTTGCGTGGCCTTGAATTTTGGTTTCTTGTGTAAACCTTGTATTTGTGTCACTACAAGTTATAGTGAAGTTTCTCTGCTAGTGAGGCAGCATAGTCTATACATTTTTGTATAGCCCATGAAAATTTTGATATCCCTTTGCAAAAGTGTGCGTTTAAGTCTTCCGCTGTGTAGTGTTGTCATTTATGTTGTCGACGTTTTTAACAACACTTCTCTAAAACTTTTTCAATCACACGCACCAGCACCTTCAAGTGGCATCAGAGCCACAAACTAGACACATTTAGTTTAAGATCCTTTGTTTGTGTATTTTTGCAATGGAATATCCATTAACTCCCGCACTAAAACCTCCTATCTTAGATGGCTCCAATTATTAATATTGGAAACCAAAGATGAGGGTGTATATCAAGTCTCTTGATGAAAGAGCATGGAGGAGTGTACTCTATGGTTGGACTCAGCCTCTACTTCCAGCCGATGATGATAATGAAGCCCGTGTCAAATGAGAAATCGATTGGACAAATGATGAGGTAACGATTGCTAACTACAATTCGAAAGCCCTTAATGCAATATTTACATCAACTGATGTATCTATGTTTAAGATTATTTTGAATTGTGTGTCAACAGAAGATGCTTGGGACCATTTGCAAGAACATTGTGAAGGTTCTGAGAGTGTTCGTAGAACTAAGCTTAGAATGTTAGGTACAAAATTTGAAAATCTTAAAATGAAAGATGATGAGGATATATCTTCGTATAGTGAAAGGATCACTGAGATTTCTAATGAATCACATTCATTGGGTGAACCTATCTCTAATACAAGATTAGTCCATAAGTTTTTAAGAACCGTACCAAAATGTTTTGATGCAAAAATTTATGCTATTGAAGAAGCCAAAAACACTGATCTTATAAGTCTTAATGAATTGATTAGTATTTTAAAAACTTATGAGATGAATTTTGAGCAAAGAGATGAAGTTAATTCTGATAAAAAGGTTGTTGCTTTGAAAAATGATGCTTCTAGTTCTAAAAATATTTCTTTTGTTACTGAAGTAGACTCGGATGATGAATGTTCTGAAATATGCTCCGACACTTCCGACAACATTTCTTTATTAACCAAGCAGTTCAATTCATTTTTGAAAAATAGAGCTAATAGGTTAAAAACAAATGTTCAGAATAGGAATCAAGGTACTTCTACTCCTAAAATGTTTGAAAAGAAAGAAAGTTTTGATAGATCAAAACAGTTTAATAGGAGTAATAAACCTAAATTTGATCCCGAGTATAGAAAGAATGTTAGGTGTGATGCATGTACTGGATATGGTCATTATGCTAATGAATGTGCTAACACCTTGATTAGAAAGAAATTGAATTTTAATACTACCTTGAGTGATGATTCTGATAATGAACCTGACATTGAGAAAAATGATGAATTTGCTTTCTCTGCTAGAATTCTTTTTTATGATACAAATGATGATTTACTGGACGATTTTGAGTCTGATGTTGAAACAAATGTGCCAACATTTGTTACAACATCAAACAAAATCAGTCCAGATGAAAGTTGTCTAATGAGTTCTTTTTCAGAGATGAATATTTCAGGTGAAGAATAGGTTGATATTCAACAAATCATCAAAGAGAATGATGACTTAAAGCATTCAATAGAAAAATTGGAAGTATTGCTTACTAGAAAAGATCTAGAAATATGCAAGTTGAAAAAACAACTTGAAAGCACAACCTTAAGCTTCAAAAAGTTTACCAAAGGTGCAGAAAAATTACAAGATGCATTGATAACTTCGAATGTTGGTAAAGAAGGTATTGGGTATTATTCTAACTCTACAAAAATCGTGCAAAATGATATGCCCATAAAATTTGTTAAGGCAAGAGATAGTAAATCTGTTACTTCTCATTCTAGAGATTTTGTAAGTCATTTTTGTCATGAGAAGGGTCATATTCGTCCTTACTGTTTTAAATACAAGGAATCTAAAATGTCTTGTAATATGTTGCCTGGTAAAGCACAACATATTCAACAACATGATCATGAAAAGGTCAGTGAGTCTGATATGAAATGTAATGTTGTTTATACCTCCTTAAAAGCATGCATTCATGGTCTATGGTATTTTGATAGTGGATGTTCTAGACATATGACTGGTGATATTAAATTTCTTACAAATTATAAAATGCATGATGGTGGAAATGTTACCTATGGAGGTGGTTCAAAAGGAAAAATAATTGGTAAAGGTACCTTGAATGTTCATGGTTTTCCAAAGTTAACCAATGTGTTGCATGTTGATGGTTTACGTGCTAATTTGATTAGTATAAGTCAATTATGTGATGATGATTTACATGTTAAATTTGATAAAAATTCATGCTATGTGCTCAATAATGATGATGAGTGTCTTATGATTGGTAATAGGTCTGTAGACAATTGTTATTTGATTGAATCGAATGAAACGTGCAATAGTGTGAAATTAGATGAAAATACTCTTTGGCATCAAAAACTTGGTCATGCTAATTATAGATGCATTCATGATTTGATTAGACTTGATGCTGTTAAAGGTCTCCCTTCATTAAAGTTAGACAAAACCAAGGTTTGTGAAGCATGTCAAAAGGGTAAGCAAATCAAAGTGTCACATAAAATGTTGGCACACTGTTCGACAACACATTGTTTTGAACTTTTACATATGGACTTGATGGGTCCTATGGAAACTGAGAGTATTGGTGGGAAAAAGTATTCTTTTGTTATTGTTGACGATTACTCTAGGTACCCTTGGGTAGAATTTTTAAAAGACAAATCAGAAACTTTTAATGCTTTTAAAATTCTTTATAAAAGATTCAAGACTGTTTTCAATACTAAAGTAAAGAGAATTAGGTCTGATCATGGTAGGGAATTTCAAAATGCTTTGTTTACTGAATTTTGTGAAAATAAGGGTATCATGCAAGAGTTTTCTTCACCAAAAACCCCACAACAAAATGGAATTGCGGAAAGAAAGAATAGGATTTTGCAAGAAATGGCTAGGGTTTTGCTTTTATCAAAACATTTATCTAAAAAGTTTTGGGCTGAAGCTTTAAATACTTCTTGTCATATTACTAATAGAGTCTATCTTAGAACTAATTCCAAAATAACCCCATATGAGATCCTTAACAATAAGAAACCAAATGTGAAGTATTTTCATATTTTTGGTTGTGTTTGCTACATTTTGAATGATAGGGATCAATTGCATAAGTTTGATTCAAAAAGTGATAAAGGGTTCTTCTTAGGCTATTCTAGAATTAGTAAAGCCTATAGAATCTACAATTTGAAAACTGACAATGTGCAAGAATCAGTTAATGTTGTGTTTGATGATGATTCTAGTCTTGCAGGAACAAATTTTGAAGAGGATATTACTGATTTGGTTGAAATTTCAAAACCTATAGATTCTGACCAAAATAGAAATGTTGCTCAAAATGCGCCAATATCTGAGACAACATCAACTAAAAAGTCAGAACCTATAGAGTATCCAAATATTTTTGATAAAACTCCATCTTCACGCATACTGAAAAATCATCCATCAAATCAAATCATTGGAGAACAATACTCTGGAATTCAAACAAGAGGGAAGATGAGCGTAAGTAATGTGGTAAGATCCATATGCATGTCTTCTAAATGCAATCTTGTGAATCATGAATGTTACCATTCTTTAGTTGAGCCTAAAAATGTTGATGAAGCATTAAAAGATGAGAATTGGGTAAATGCCATGCATGAGGAATTAAATCAATTTGAGCGTAATGAAGTATGGACTTTAGTTCCTAGACCCGAAAATGTTAATGTGATTGGAACTAAATGGATATACAAGAATAAAACTGATGAATCTGGCAATATTGTTAGGAATAAGGCTAGATTAGTTGCTCAAGGCTATACTCAAGTTGAGGGAATTGACTTTGATGAAACATTTGCACCCGTAGCTAGAATTGAGTCTATAAGACTATTACTTGCAATTGCATGTTTCATTAATATTAAATTGCATCAAATGGATGTTAAAGATGCTTTCTTAAATGACATTTTAAATGAAGAAGCATATGTTGAGCAACCTAAAGGATTTGAAAATCCAGATTTTCCTAACCATGTTTTTAAATTGCAAAAGGCTTTATATGGTCTTAAACAAGCTCCTAGAGCTTGGTATGGTAGGTTAACTGATTTTCTTATTCAAATTGGTTTTGTAAGAGGAGAAGCTGATAGAACTTTATTCATCAAGCATGTTAATTCTAAAATTTTGATTGCACAAATATATGTTGATGACATTGTTTTTGGTTCTACATGTGATTATATGTTGAAAGACTTTGTGCATAAAATGACATCAACATTTGAAATGTTCATGGTTGGTGATTTGAATTACTTTCTAGGTCTTCAAATCAAACAACTTAAAGATGGAATTTTCTTTTCACAAAGTAAATATGAAAAGAATTTGATTAAAAGATTTGATTTAGAAAGTGTTAAACACATGAAAACTCCTATTGGATCATCTAAAAAATTGTCTAAAGATAATATTGGCAAAAATGTTGACCCAACATTATATAGATCGATGATAGGAAGTCTTTTATACCTAACTGCTAGTAGACTAGACATTATGTTCAGTGTATGTTTATGTGCAAGATACCAAGCTGATCCAAAAAAGTCACATTTAAATGCCGTCAAAAGGATTATCAAATATGTTGCCGGCACATGTGATCTTGGTATTTGGTATAGCAAAGATACTAACAATTCCTTGCTAGGTTATAGTGATGCTGATTGGGCAGGTGATAGTGATGATAGAAAGAGCACGAGTGGAGGTTGTTTCTTAATGTGAAACAACTTAATCTCTTGGCATAGCAAGAAGCAAAATTGTGTTTCTCTATCCACGGCCGAGTCAGAATATATTGCAACAGGGAGTTGTTGTACTCAATTACTTTGGTTAAGAAAAATGTTTGATGAGTATGGTTTAAATTGTGAAATGCTCACTGTTATGTGTGATAACACTAGTGCAATTAATATCTCAAAAAATCATGTGCAACATTCATTAACTAAGCATATTAGTATAAGGCATCATTTTATTCGAGATCTTGTAGAGAAAGAAATTGTGAAGTTAGAATATATTTCTACTGAAAATCAACTTGCGGATATTTTACAAAAGCCCTTGATGACCAAAGATTTTCATCTCTTAAGAAATCTCTTGGTCTATGCACTATTAATTAAAATTATGACGAGTGTTGTAGCAAATGGTGACAGCATTTGTGACAACATTTATTAGTTCTCATAATTTTGACTAAGTATTTTTATATTTCAGTTACTTTATAACTTGATTAGATGTGTTATTATTTTCGAGCATACATGTTGGAACATTTGAAAGTCCTGGACACATATCTCTTAAATACCGTTAAAAAAATATTCATTAAAAGATGCTAAATCACTGAGTAAATATGGGACACGGAGCTCGCGACTACGATGCACTCTTTTAAAAGGTGATGAAAATTGCATCAATTTGTTCATAATCCATTGAGTAACTATGGGACACGGAGTTGACTACTACGATGCTCTCTTTTGAAAAGATGGATCAATATGAACTAAAATAGTGTTTTGTAAAAAAAAAAATTGGGGCAACACTAATGAAGTAAATTCATGTAAAATCCGTGTTGAGATGTGTGTGTGCCGACATATTTGACAACATTTGTTAGGGCACGAAAATTTAACTAAGTCTTTGATAGTTATTTATTTTCTGAATTTTAATTTTATTAAGTCTTAATTATGTGAATTAATTCTCTGAATTTATTTAATTAATTATGTGTAGTGTAATGGGTAGTTATTTAATTTTATTTCCTAAACTTCCCACTTACTTTTTTTTCGAAATGATGGGTGGTGTTTTACACCACCACATCACAATTATGGGTAGTGCTCTTCAAGCTGAAAAATTTCAAAAATAACTTCCAATTCATAACTCTATAAATTAGATCTCATTTTACATATCATTTTTGCCTTATATCAAATATTGCCTTAGTTAATTCACGTGTTTGCATTAGATTGGAAAAAGGTATTATTTGTTCTTATGTGTTGTATCACTTCTTCTTCCTCATTTCATTTAAATTTGAATTATTTTATTTTGATTATTTTAATATTTTTTTCCCTCTCTGAATTTGATTAGATGGCTGCGAATGAAAGCTCTGCATCTTCACAATCATCACGCTCGAAACCAACAATCCAAGAAAACCCTCTGCAAATTCTTGCTTCCATGGCTACCTCACCTAAAACCCAGAATACCGCCGAAAATGCTCAGGCATCGGCACCAACATCGTCGTCGATTACTATCGGCTCGATGGAAGTTCCGATTCCTGCTGTCCCTCAAACTCTTACCTTCACAAATCCTCTCTCAATCCAAGCCAAAATGGCTCCTTCTTCTTCCATAACTCCTATTGCTGCTGAATCGTCCAAACCCACACAAAAAGAACTTGAAACTTATCCGATTGAAATCAAACTTCCAGCGGACGCGACAATGGATGACATGGTTGCTGCATACAATCAGCTCTGCCTTCAAACGACTGCCCCTGTAATCGTTGTGGGGGAGACTGTGATTGACTTAGAACCATTGAAGAGAATGGCGCACCCAGAAGACTATGTCGATGAACGAGCTACAGAGGAAGAAGCAAACTCGGACATTGAGTCCAGTGACTCTAAAGGCTCCAACGAATCTTTGCAACTAGGAGAACGGCTCCAAGAAGTTTGAATTCATGGCCGTGGAAAGACGACAGGTCTTAGAGGTAAACGAAGGGTTTCCTACAGGACAATGGGGAAAAGAGTTAACTATTCTGAGAAGAGGAGAAAAGTGCTTGAGGATGGGATTGCTTCTAACCCCATCAAAGTTTTTGGCCCGAATGAAGAACAAGAGGATTCCCCTGCTCCAGCTGGAAACAAAGAAAGCTCAGAAGAGACTGATTCCAGCATGAACATTCCTTTGAATCAGTACATAGCACAGAAAAGATCATCAAGTAAAGAGAAATGGAAAGAAAAGACTGTCCTGCACGATGTTCCCATAAATGCTGCTGAAGATGTTGCCTCTCCGATGGAAACATCAGGGTCTGATAGATCAGAAGATGATGAGGAACATTCTGAACAACACTCAGATTCATCTTATCAAGATGAAGAGGTTCAGGTACATTCTAACTCTGGTAATGATAATGATGATGCTAGGTCTGATAAGGATGAGGATTACCATAATGTTGATAGCAAGAGATTTAAGGAGATTAGATCTAGGCTGTTGATTACTGAGAAGTTGATCAAAGTTTCTGATTTTGAAAAACTTGGGATGGTCAGATACTTGGAGGATAGGATGCTGTTATACTCTGTTATATTTGCTAAACCATATTTTGTTAAGTGGATTTATGAGTTTTATGCTAACTTGCATGCACATACTGGAAGGGAAAACTCTAAGTTCTATGGCACCACTTGGTTTAGGAATGTGAGAATAATGTTGAATCCCAGGGTGATTAATGGTGCTCTGAAATCTGGAAATTGTGTTGAACCTGTAATTGAAGATATGAATGCTGTGATTTCTGTGCTGACTGGTGGTTTGGTATCTACTTGGGTGAATAGGATTAGTGCTTCCAAGCTGACAAGTTTGTTCTCTATCCTGCATAAGTTGGTTGTTTATAATTGGTTGCCTTCAACTAATACTACAATTTTGACAAAGGAACAAGCTGTCCTTTTGTACAAAATTCATATTAAACAGTTTGATTTGGGGCAAACAATATTCAGAAATATGCTGAGCTATACTGGTCCTATCTCTGGGAATGGGTTGCTACCCTACCCATGTTTGATCTCATTGTTGCTAGAAGATAAAGAATTTGTTAGGCCAGCAAATGAAACAATCAGCAGTTTTCAAGCCAGCTTCAGAATCTCTCACACCTTGCTCAGTGGACCAAGGGTGATTGATGTTCTTTTGCCCGGTGTGAATCCAGCCAACAGTGATCAGAACCAACCTTCTACCTCAAATGCTGCTGAACATGTTGGCAACATTAATGCCAACATGTCACCTGGAGGATCCATTCTTTCTGTCCAACTAACTCCCTCTTATATTCTTGATCAAATTTTCTCTTTGCAGACCACAATTGATAATTTTCTGGCAAATGTGGAGGATTTGAAAATTCGAAAAGCATTTTGGGAGAATCTCCTTTCCACTCCAACAGGGGGAGTAGCTCCTGATGTTGATGCACGCACAAATTCTGGGGGAGTGCAGTTACAGGACATGGAGGTTGATGTAGATCCAGAAGAACCAGGAAATGAAGTTGTTGCTGAAAATGTTGTTCAAGATGATGCCAACATATTAAGGCAGTCTGTTGCAGACACTGTTGCTGATGAGGTTGGGGTCACACAACCTATTTCTGATGATGTCCTGAATCCAGATGCAGTTGAACATCAAGATGATGTTCAAAGTTGAGCTTGTATGATGATGATGTTCGAAGTATGGGGGAGTTTGTGTCTGTCCTTGTTGTTGCAGTTGTTCCTTTACTTCATTTGAATTTTCATTATTATGTTGAGACTCTGTTTTTTTTTTTAAAGTTGTTATATTGTTGATAGCCTAAAAACAGTTCTTAGATTAGGCTATTCTTTTTCATGTTTTGCTAGGTCAAAAGCATTGTTTGTATGCTTTATGAACCTTCTCTATTTAGTCTTTAATTTATATGCTCTGATTTGTGTTTTGGTTTATAGTTATCCTTTTGGTCTATAAGCACCTTATGTTGTGCTTTATGTCCGGAAAACTTGTTTTGGTTTATAGTTATCCTTTTGGTCTATATGCACCTTATGTTGTGCTTTATGTCCGGAAAACTTGTTTTGGTTTATGGTTATCCTTTTGGTCTATAAGCACCTTATGTTGTGCTTTATGTCCGGAAAACTTGTTTTGGTTGATAGTTAACCTTTTGGTCCATAAGCACATTATGTTGTGCTTTATGTCCACAAAACTATCTTTTTACTTTCTTTATTTTATTTGGTTCGAATAAAAATTTTCATCACTTCGTTTGATGAAAATTTTATCATTTCGTCTACATAACTTTGATCAACTCTAATCAAATTTATTTAATTATGATCAACATCAGTGTGTTGTAGTAGAAAGGCCAAATTGGGGGAGATTGTTGATGTTGACAAAAAATGTTATGCAATGTATTACCATCATTTTAGACAACATCAGAATTCGCCCTTTCTACTAACTTTCCTAATAATTTTGCCATGTTATGTTATTTGTCTAGGCATGGCAGTTGAAGACGTGAAGATCCCAGAAGGTTCTAGAACGTCAAGCGGTTCCATTGCTTGAGTAGAGAGATATCCACTAACTTGGAAGTTATCATTATGGGCGGTTATTTTGAAGCCCACTACTTGGCTTCATCATGGAGTGGAGAGCTCATTATTCACGTCTATAAATAGAGCACCACTTCATCATTTCAAAGTATGACCGAAAAGTATAATTCAGAGTTGAACGGATCATGTGTCATTCACTACATTCTAGGTTATACACGGTTCATCAGAATGTTGGGAACATTAGTCTCGGCATTGTTCACAACATTCATTGTTTGATCTAACAATCCGTTCGGCTGAACGTTGACTTGTTAGGTTTTGTTTAGGTCTATTTTTATAGGTCTTGTTTAGATCCTTGTGTGATCTTGTGTAGGTCTTGCGCGGCCTTGAATTTTGGTTTCTTGTGTAAACCTTGTATTTGTGTCACTACAAATTATAGTGAAGTTTCTCTGCTAGTGAGGTAGCATAGTCTATACATTTTTGTATAGCCTATGAAAATTTTGATATCCCTTTGCAAAAGTGTGCGTTTAAGTCCCCCGCTGTGTAGTGTTGTCATTTATGTTGTCGACATTTTTAACAACACTTCTCTAAAACTTTTTCAATCACACGCACCAGCACCTTCAATAACAACTTGTTAAATGTAAATGGTTATGTATGAATGTGGACGTGGATGCATGCGTATGCATGTTTAACAGATTTGAAATTTGATTTTTTTTAAAGGAAATGATATCTTATATATATGAAGACAAAATAGTACAATAGATGAGTTTCCCACCCCCTTCACCAAACACGAGAGACATAGACTGCTCCAAACTAATTTAGAGGATACAGAGAGTACACAAGACAAATGTTAATAAACATTTAAAACTCTATGGCAAATAATACACCCCACACTAAGGTGACTTTTACCATCTAAATGCTATAACATTCATCTCGATCCAGCCTGCAAATCAACATAGAGCCTTACAGGATCCAAGATCATCTGGCACACTACCAGATTTGAATCTCAAGCACAGCTTCAGTGAAGAAATACCAAGACCCATTAACAGGGGACTCCACACGAGGCGTAGAAAATCTCAACTAACAAGTAGATGAGAAGAAAAGCAGATACTAAAAACTAAAAAAGACAGTACTGCATAACCAAGAACGAACAACAGAAATTAAAAAAAGAAAGAAAAATCTAACGGGTTATCCTACCAATCAACACCGTAAACACGGTACCGTTGGAAATGATGAACCCGCTAATCTACAGAGGTACAAAGAGAAAAGAGTAAAAAAGATAAAAAGGAAGAACTCTTTAAGTCTACAGATCCGCGTCCCAAATCCGCAATCTTCAATGGAACAGGCTACTATAAATGGCACAGTGGTGGCGGCGGTGGGTGAGGGCTGCTGTCGGAGAAATGAATTGCGGTGGGCAAGCGACAGATAGGGGATTTTGGGTTTTTTTTTAAGTGAGAAAAATTGAAATGGGAGTTATGTTGATAGATTGGAATATGAATTTACTTCTATATGAAATTTTAAATTTTAAATCAATTTTAGTTCACAATTTTGAAAATTAAATTTAAAAAACCAATCTAGCATGCACGCTATACACTTTCTCTCACACTACTAAAAAATCAATAAACAGACCACTTCAATGTATCAAGATTTTAAGCCCATCTACATTTTAAAAACCACTCAAAATTTAAAATAAACATAATTTAAAACAATTATAAAGATCAACCTTCTTGTACTAAAAAAGACAAAAAAATTCTGCATGCCCGACACAGTCTAAAATTTTACTCCCTCTGTACACCAAATTATTTTCCACTTTCTTTTTTTGTTTGTCCATAAAACTTTTTCTCATTTCCTTATTTGGAAACAACCTACACTCACAATAAAAATTTGGGTCCCACAATACTATTACTTTTCCCTTATTTTATCTATTGTTTCAATATAATACTACTTTTCATTAAATCTCGTGCCCATAAAGAAATGAGAAAAAGATTCATGGACGGAGGGAGTAGTATTTTTAAAGACAAAAATTTCTATGAATTCAATTTTCTTAATTATCACTGTTATGTGTATACATTATCATTGTAATGTATGTTTGTTATTAGTGTCATGCATATAAATTATCACTTTTAAAAAATCAAGTACATTTATATGACAGTTATAATATATGAATAAAATAACAATGATTATACATAGCAGTGGTACGAATTTATGTGGAATTGAGTTTACAAGAGAACTATTTTTTTTAAATAATGGCATTTTTATGTATAATAGTGTCATTAAAAAGGATAATCAGTGTGAACTGAGGGGACGCTTGTTTCAAATTCTTCAATGGTAATGGGAATGAAATTTCATTTTCCTTCTTTACCCTATGTTGAATGTGTGTTTGTATTTATGGTGGTTATATCAATAGTGTTGTGCTCCAATTTTGGAAAAAGTGGACAAAAAAAAAAAGATGTTGGTTGTGGTATGGGGGATTGATTGAGGAGGATGATTATAAGGTGAAGAGGGGTAATCAAATAGGGGTGTTGATTACCTTATTTAGAAGGAAAAACAATTATATGTACCTCATTTGTTCTCATTAGCTACTATAATTACTATAATTATATCTCAATTCCCATTAGCATTGAAGTAAAGAGTAGGTGGATTAATTAAATTTAAGAGTTTATAGATTTTTATGTCCCGTAACTTTGCTCTACTTTGATTTTGATCCTCATGGAATACACATTTTGAAATTAGTCCTGTAAGTTTGAACTTTTTTTGAATTTGGTCCTTTTACCTGCTATAGCAGGTAACCTAACAGGTAACCCATGATTTTTTTTATTTCTTTTTTTTACTAAACACATGCCATATATATACAATCATAATTAATTAATAATTAAGCAAACTATAATTAATTTACACAGGGCATTTATATACATATATCATATATAGCTATGTATGTATATATCTAGCTTTATAATTAATTAATATTTTATAGTATAAAATATTAATTAACATGGACACACATGTACATGGACACATATGTACAAATTTATATACATCATATATAAATAAAAAGGAAATTAAAAAGAAGATGATTATATTTCTCACACCTGGATTACTTTTAATATATTCTATGAATAATAATTATGTTTTAAATTTAATAAATGTGTTAGAAGATTTTTGGGACAGATTGTGGATCGGGTCGGACTAAAAATTAAAGAACAATGGTTAAACAACCACATATTTTGTTATCACTATAAAAAAAATGTATTTTTTGTAACGAATTTATTTATAACCAAATGTTAAATGGTTACAAAAAATAAGTTATTGTAACGATATTATTTTTTTCGTTACAAAAAATCTTATTTTAAATAACCTTAATATACATCATTACAAATAGTATATAATGTATTATAATAAATTAAAATATATAATATAGGTATATAAAAACCTAAATAATATTTACATGAAGTTATGAAATTGAAATAATACTAAAGTTAAAAATATTATATTATTTGTAAAAGATTAACTGAAATTTTTACATATCTCATAATTGAAAATAGAAAAATATTCTAACTAGATATTATGACAAAAGTATTACGTTTATAGTTTAAAGAATTATGTATTGTGTTCTCAATAAAATAACTTTTATATCATAATTAAATTAGTTAGTTTTTTTAAAAGATCTTAATATGTATATAATTTATATATATATATATATATATTAATGTATATATACACAATATTATATTATATATATATTAATAAATTTTATGATAAAGCAAAATAATTTAAAAAAGAACCTACACATGTCAAATTCTTGAAAATTGTATATGTGTGTTATTTGTTTAATAATTATATAATTAGTATAATTATTATAATTAAATAGTTGTTTAGAAATTAAGTATAGTATTTAGTATATTATAAAATATTAATTAATTATAAGGCTAGATATATACATAAATAGTTATATATGATGTATGTGTGTGTATATAAATGTCCTGTGTAAATTAATTATAGTATGTTTAATTATTAATTAATTATGATTGTATATATATGTCATGTGTTTAGTAAGAAAAATGAAATTAAAAAAATCATGGGTTACCTGTTAGGTTACCTGCTATAGCAGGTAAAAGGACCAAATTCAAAAAAAATTTAAACTTACAGGACTAATTTCAAAATGTGTATTCCATGAGGATCAAAATCAAACTAGAGCAAAGTTACGGGACGTAAAAATCTATAAACACTAAATTTAAATCTTCTCACTGCAAACACAATAATTGAGATTCACTTTCATTTGCTTATATTATCCTATGAAGCGAAAGTAAGATCCATGTCGATTGGAATATTATTTATTTAATGTATATTAAGTGCTTATATTTTAGTTCAATAATAATAATTATAATAATAATAATAATAATAATAATAATAATAATAATAATATGTCATTATCCAAGTATTTTAATACTCCCTCCGTCCCGCAGGGATTTGCACCTTTAAGGAAAATGTATTTTATATATAAAGTAGTGACATATGGGTAAATATGTGTATAGATTTGTAAGTGTGCACATAAATTAATATTTTATTTTTTTAATAGTGTGCAAATTTATGTGAGATATCCAAATAAGGAAAGTGTGCAAATTCCAGTGGAACAGAGCGGGGCAATGGTTAAAAAAACAAAAAACAAAAAAAACAAAAGGGCCCGACAAAATCTTATGAGCTGGGAGTGTTGGTGGGTGGCAGATTCTCCATTTTAACCTAGTTGCTTATTTTTATTTTTGTTTTTGTTTTTACAAGAATAGCTGTTAATCTTTAAGAGATACTGATCATTTGATTAATTAGGTAACTTTCTATTTGAATTTTTTTGAATGAGAATACAAATGAAAAAAATAATTAGGTAACGTTCTAATATTTGAAGTTTTTTGAATGAAATAATTATAATTAATAATGAAAATAAAATATTTACACAATGTAATTTTAGTTTTAAATAAGGTAAGTATTACCCTATTTAATTATCTATGCTTCATTTTATTATAATCATTCTTCTCAATTAATCTCTCATGCCACAATTAATAATTTTTATTTTTATCCATTTATTTCAATATTAAAGTACATTATTATTAATATATAATCATCATAAAGACAAATATTCATTCAATGCATCTAAAAAAAACTTCATTTTCATTTATATTGCAAAATTTGAAATAAGCGGTCCATTAATTTATGTCAATTTTGTGAATTATTTATAATTTTTATTTATTTGGATTTATTTCAAATGGTATAGTCTCACCAATATATATTTTATGGTAAATATTTGTGTAAGACTGTGTCACCATAGGATCACTGTGACACCATTAGTACAAGATCACTGACACCATTATTATTTTACAGTAGAAATGGTGTATATTTTCAATTCAAGAGTAGGGATTCATGTTAAATAAAGTTTAATACTCCCTCTGTCCCAAGATAAATTTCACACTTTCCTTATATGGATGTCTCAATTCTTTCTTCACACCCCAAAAAAGGAAACAATTCACACTCACAAAAGTCAATAAAGTACACTTTTTATATTTTAATATTTAACTTAACATTGACATACTTCACTTTTTCTTAATATGCGTGAAACTCCACCTATGAAGAAAATGTTGGGACGGAGGGAGTATAAAATAACAGCCCTGCGAATGTCGAGATTCCTTGTTAAAAGTAGGGGTGGTTCCACGTTATACATTTTACCAAGGCAAAGTATTATGTGAATGATAGACACAGTAAATTTTGTGGTGAACAATAATTTATTCTAAGTATTTTGAGATTTGATTATTTTAGATATAAATGACATAAAATACTGTATATGAACTAACATGACAATGTATATAAACTAACACCACACTATATATGAATTAACACCACACGTAGTATGTCATAGTGAATGAACTAAAATCATATTGTATATAAACTAACACCACACTGTATATGAACTAACACTACACTGCATATAAATTAACACTACATACCGAACTGTGTGTTACTGCGTGAAATTATTACGGTGAGTATTACTCACATAATACCTACTCTTATACCAAAAATTTAAATATGTAAAATTTAATATTGTTATCGTAACGAAATTTTTTTAATATAAAAACATTATTTTTATATACCGTATCAAAATTTTAATATACCGAATTTTTTAATGGTATTGATTTATACTGGTTCATGTTGAAATTTTAGCATACCGTTTCACATTAAAAATGCGTTATACCGAAAATATTGAATATTGGCGATATTTTTTTTTAAACACAAAAATATACCAATTTATTTGGTATTTTTGAAATATATATATATATTTATACATTGAAAATTGAAAGTTTCAAATGTACATATTATTATTGTACTGAAATTTTTAATTCACTGATATTTGATTCGATAAAATGTTTCTATGTTGCACAAGTGTGAGTGTGAGAGTGATACGAAACGAATACAGAGATTCGAATTTTTAAAAAAAATTGGGTGCAGTTCGTCAAGAATACGTCTTATATTTTATTATATATAACATCTAAAATTTTTATATATTTTCAAAAGCTTTATTAATTAAATGTACAAAATTCATATTTTCTCTAACCAAAATTTAAGTATGTTGAATGATTTAATATAAATAAATAATAAAATATTAATCCAAACTTATTAGTCCATTACATGTATCATAAGTCAATTTAAATAATAAAAATTAATTGAAAAATTATATTTAATAATTAACGAGTGAGATTCACGAGACGGATTCGAGTATCCGTTAATTGGATTCGTCACGTGACAGACGGATTCACGACATTGAGAATCAGAGATACACATTTTCAAGAACCACACCCTATTTAGGAGGCGGATGCGAATCACATAGTGCATTATAATAATTTTAGAAAAATTTGTGCACCCAAGTATACCAAAATGTCCAGTTTTTTACCCACCCTAGTTAAAAGCAGGATCATTAACAATGTTGCACCGGTGGTTAGGTGAATATTCAATAAAATTAGAGCAAAATCTTGATTTTTGGTGTTAATTAGGAGATATTTAGATGTCAATTCTTCTATTGATCTTTGGTTCTCGAATCTTAGACTATGCATTGGTGAAGTTCAGATGAAGGTATAAAAAGTGTATGATTTTTATTTTTGTATTGAATTTATTGTAATTTGTTAAGATTGGAGGAACCTTTGTCCTCTAATTTTATTGAATTTTTTTTTTTCCTTTCAAGAAAGAAAAGCAGGACCATCATCAAAATCACGTACTTGTTGTCTTTATGTTGAATTATTCACATCAGACGTCCTAAAGAAAATGTTGTCCATAATGTTCATATCCAAAAGGACAACATATCAATAATCAATTTGAAATACCTCCAAATTGGATTAATATGTATGTAACATACACCTAAATACACACTCTCGTTCAACAATTTTTCGCACTATATCTTTATTCGTCTGTTCTACAATTATATATAAAACTAATTTTTTTTTTTTATAAATTCTATTCTCATAATATTTATATATTTATAACACTAATTTTATTTTTGTCATTTGGGCCTGTGTTTTACATAATTCAATTTTTTTCTTATACCCAACAAAATTCCTCTCATTATATTTTTTCTAAAAAAATATGCTCACTTTATGGTGTACATAATTGTGTGAGGAGGGAACAGTTCTTTTGTTGTTTTGCAAATTTACTCTTAAATTTGACGTGAATTTAATTTATATCATTGATATATATATATAGATACATGTTATCACTTATCACTAAATTATTGCTTAAAAACCATGCAGAACAATAGCCCCTTTATTATGTATTAATAGGAGTTATCTTTACTTATGGGTAAATTTCACGTTTGGTCCTATGCAGTGATGCAGAAATCGGGCTAGGCGGCCGCCTAGGCGCTAGGCTGTCACATGTCGACCCAATTTCTGCAAAATCGGTGATTCTAGGCATTTTCGGACCTAGGCGGTTCTAATTTTGTATTTTTATTTTTTAAAAAAAAAATTTTAAAAAAAACTAGGCGGATGTCTAGTCGGCCCTAGTTTTGTATTTTTATTTTTATTTTAATTAAAAAAAGGCTAGGCGGCCTGAGAATGCCCGATTACCAATTTTCGACTTCTACGATTGGTCCTATGAGAATTTGTACTCAACAGATTTAGTCACATGTTCTTTTTTGTCCCTTTTTAGCATATATAGTCTCACGTGTGTAAAAATAAATTACACATATGGTCATATGAGAATTTGTGCTCAACAGATTTTGTCCCACATTAATCCATTAGTTTTAACGTAAAAATCTTATGGGACCATTTGTGTTTAAAAAAAGGATCAAATTCATGAACACAAATTCTTATGAGATCATTTGTGCAATTTACCCTTTATTTATGTGTCAAAGTTGTGATAAATTTTTATGATATATCAAGTTATGGTGAATTAGGGTTGTATGGTGATGAGATGTCAAATATTTTGAGAGTTTAATCCACACATAATGATGATATTTCATTTTATAATTAGTATAATATTTAGAGAATTTAATCCACAAATAATGATGTGTCATTTTATAATTAGTTTGTAAAATATTAATAAAATGTAATAGTTGGTTAATCATTTCTATTTATTTCATCACAAAATATATTTTTATATGCATATCATTATTTAAAATGTTAATAAATACATATATAATTTTAAATAAAATATGTACAAATCTTATTTTTTAAAATGTACAATAAACTATATATGCATATTGGATAATAAATTATTTTAAATATTTTATACATTTAATATATTTAAAAAAAATTTAATGTTGAAATATATACATAAAGTCGTACAAGTATACTATTTTAATATATTTAATAAATAATAGTGTTGAAATTTTTATTTATGGACAAATTAATCAATTATATTTAAATAATATATTATGTATAAAGTGATTTATGAATACTCCGTATTATATGCGCAGTTTCATCTAGTAATATGTATATATAACAGCTACATTTAAAATGATAGTTGATGAGATATTTTTATTTACATGGAAAAAAAAAAGAAGTTAAGCTATGATTTGATGAAGGGATGTAGACTATAATTTCTAAATTTACAATTAAAATTCACTCTATTTATTTAAATAAATATTTACATGAAAGATTTCAAATACTTTCCTTTGATCATATTTCACAGAAAAATTTTAAATACATAGCCAAAAAAAAAAAAATTTAAAATCATTATACTTCAAAAAACTTTATTCGAACACAATCTTTGATACTTAGCTGGCGTCCGAACATGTGATTAGGGGTAGACGGTACGCCATACTCAAAAAAAATCGTCATATTGTTATTGTCCAAAATTTTCAATACCGAAAAATATCATACTGTTGTCATACCGAAAATTTCGATATCGAAAAAAATCATACTGTTATCATAATAAAAATTTTGGTATTTTTGGTATACTAATTTTTTTTATTTCTTCGGTATACTGTAATATACCGAAATATTTTTAATATGATATTTTCGGTATACCACTATATACCAAAAATATTTCGATATATCGCGGTATACCAAGATTTCTATATTTGTATATTGTTATCATATGGAAATTTTCGTTATGCTATCCTACCGTATCAATTTTTTGATAAATTTAATATTTTTTTAATACAGTATGGTATTTTTAATATTTTCTCCGTTCCTACGAGGATGCCACGTTCTTTCTTTAACTATGTGGTCGCTATTTATATATACTGACAAACAGTATTTATATTAATTTACTTGTGGCTATTACATCATTATTACTAGATGATGATGTTGATGATCCTTGATTTTATTTAATTTCCACAAAAAGACGAATTGAAGGGTATATGTTGAGATTAGCTACTAATGGTCATAATTATGTTTGGGTGATTTGCCATTAGTAGTCCATAATTATATTTTTATCCAAATGCATCGATCTTCCTTGATGTTATTTCCAATGAAAGACAAAGGGGTATTTGTTGAGTTTAACGCTTCACTATAATTGATTTGAGATGTGTTCTCCAAATTAACCCGCTTTCTTTAACAGAAGGTCTTTGTCTCTAATATTGCATGTGCAATATTAATTTAAAAATAAAAAATTTAAAAATTTGTGGGACAAAATATATAATAATTTTGCAAATTTTAAGCGGGCCAGTCCCAAATTGTGTTTCTATATGAACATATGTATGGTACCGGAAGACAAAAGGTGTGTTACTATTTTTTTAAAAAAATTTATTTTTTGTACTTTTAAAGTAACTATAAGGATAATATGTATTTTTACAAGAACAAATACGTGTTTCTTAATTTATTTTTTATTCTTTTTATTGATAATATGTTGTTAATGTAATAATACATCTTTTAATGCATTACATGTGTTACTACAAGAACAAATTAATATTTAGGCATATAGTAACACACATTTGCTCACAGGTTGTGTTACTATATGAGAAAATGTGTGTTACTGACTTATTGAAAGGACAAAACATATTTTTTATACAAATAAATGTGTGTTTCTTAATTTATTCATCATTCCTTTAAATCTAGGTATATTGTTTCATGTAGTAACACATTTTTTACTATTTTATACTCCCTCCGTCCCGTAGGAATTTGCACCATACGGGACGACACATTTTGTAAGAAAAATGTGTTTTATATATAAAGTAGTGACATATGGGTAAATATATGTATAGGTTTGTGAGTGTGCACGTAAATCAATGCTTCATTTTTTAGTAATGTGCAAATTTGCGTGAGACGTCCAAATAAGAAAAGTGTGCAAATTCATGTGGGACGGAGGAAGTATGTGTTATTATATGGAATAATAATTATTTCTACAAAATAAATAAATATTTAAAAAAACTAATATATTTTTTTCTTACAATAACACACATTTTTCTTTTGCATTGTAAGAAAAAAGTTTGTTTCTACAAAAATAAATGAATATATGTAAAAAAAAAAATATTTACTCTTATAGTAACACATATTTGGCTGCATTTGCTCATATAGTAACACAAACTGAGGGTGAAAATCCTGAAATTTGAAAATTATCCAGATCCAACCCGACCCGACTAAGATCCGCGAATTTTTAGATTTTCTCTTTTTAAATCAATATTGCATGTACAAATATTGCATTTAAGTTTTTGTGTTTCTTTAAGGGTCACTTACATATTGGTTCAAAAAAATCACTATATTTACAAATTAATTCAAAAAATTTGCACGGCAGTATATATATATATATATTTTTTTTTTTTTTTTTTGCACGGGACCAATATGTATTTTTTGTCAATTTGTTGAACCATTTTGTACTTTTTCCTTTCTTTAAATATTGATATTATATATATATATATATATTGTTTTTCTAGTCTCAATTTTATTTTCTTATATTATTATTCACTTACTACATATATTTTTAAATTACATCTCATTCAATAAATAAGCGTTGAAAAGACAAACTGGAAAATAAAATTGTGAAGGGATAATATTATGCATATGTATTACCACTGTTTAAAAGTCAATTATTTTTTTAAACAATAATGGTTAATATCTATACAGGGATAATTTATCTACATAACTGTGATACTTGAAAAATAAAGTTCACGTGAACTCCGATTTACAGAAGGCTTACTCAATAATAGATATATCATCATTAAGGGTTACTTTTTGTCATATTCTTTAGGGATTAAAGATTTGTAACTCTTATAACTTGTCTTCATTTTGAATTTGATCCACATAAATTATACATTTTGATATTGGTCATGCAAATTTAAAAATATATTTATTTTGGTTCCTTTTATAAACTTAAAAGACTAAATTTAAAATGTGCTTTTGGTCTTGTAAGTTGGTAAAAGAACCAAAATCAAAATATTCTTGAACTGACAAGACCAATATCAAAATGTGTAATCAAGGTGGACCAAATTCAATTTTGTAACATGTTATAAGATTAAAAAACTTTAATTCCTTATTTCTTAATTTTTAGCTCAATGACAAATTTAATAAAACAAAAAAAAAGTGATTATTTTGGGGATTGAGATAGGAATAAAAAGGAGAAAAATATAAAAATTACGTAAAAACATCAAAAAAATTTACGGAATAAAATATCAAATATTTGAATAAAATAAAACATCAAAAAAATTTACGGAATAAAATATCAAATATTTGAATAAACTAAAACATCAATTATTGAAACGGAGGGATTATTCATTTTAGAGAACCTTGATTTGTCGTTACTGTATCCATAATCTTTTATGGGATTAAAGTTTTTCTAATCCTACGATTTTCATGAATTTGAATTTGATCCACATAAATTACATATTTTGATATTGGTTCCGTAAAAATTTAAAAATATTTTAATTTCAGTCATTTTATAAATTTACAGTGACAAAATTAAATTTGATATTGGTCTTGTAATTAAGTAAGTAAAAGGACCAAAATCAAAATATTTACAAACTTACAGGACCAATATCAAAATGTGTAATTCATATGGACTAAATTCAAAATGAAGGCAAGTAATGAGACTTACAAATCTTTAATCCCATATTTTTATTCAAATACTTTTGTTTACATTAAGAAATTTAATGAGAATATGAATAAAAATGAATATAACATAATTATAGTGGTAAATATGAATAAAAGATAATTAACTCACTTTTCAACATATTTTGTACAGGCAATGAAACTAAAAATAAATTAACTAATCATACCCCATTTTAATTCACTATAATATTATTCACCTCCGACATATATATAACCATTTCTCCTTATTAATTTCATAAATTTTCATCTTACAACCATTTTATTACTTATTATAAAATTAGAACAAAAAATTAACAATATAACTATTACTATTATTCACTATTCAATAATTCTAATAGTTATTATATCCATATATTTAAGAATTTTAATTACGTATTCATTCATGATTTATTTTAGAGGAAGTAATATATTAGATTAAATGAGATGTGATACTCTTGAAATGAGAAAATTATTTTTTTAGAACTGTACTATAAAATAGTTGTAATTTAAGGACAATATAATTTTGAGATTGAAAAAGTATGACAATAATTTTGAAAAGTCGTAAGTCTAGATCAATAGAGTATGAATTTAAACTTAATTCGGGCTCAATTGGGCCTATACTTAGAACTTTTCAAAACTATTATCCTACTTTTTCAAGTCCAAAAATATATTGTTCATAAATTACAACTACCCATAATTACCACATTAAAAGAAAAATTCCCCTCCTAAAATGGTGTCATGCATGAAATCAATTTTATTTATCGTATTATATATTCCATGAGCTGATGAATTCCCAACCAATTCATATTTTAAAAAAGACAGTTTCACACATAAATATTTTTACTCCTTAATATTTTTTCTTTATATTTTCCGAAGGTCAATATTGTTACTTCAGAATATTTATTAAAATTATGTTATTAATTAATTACTACTGTAAATTAGTTTAGGTTTGATGTTGTAATAACAAGTGTTTTTTAGAACTGGTTGAATTGGCCGGTCCAATCGGTTGAACCGAGAACCGGTCTAATTACCCCCTAAAAATTGTTTTTCTGGTAGAACCGGTCCTATTTTTATATTTCATTTAATAAAATTTTAATTCTTTTATTAAATTAAATCATGAGACACATTCCGACCCAAAACTTAATTTATTCTACATTTATATATTTTAAATTTTCATAGTAATATTTTAATTTAAAATTTTACTATGCATGAGCTATAAAATATATCATGGATTACAATTTGATATTATGACTTGAATTAGTTTTTGTATTTTAATTTTGATTGTCTATGATTTTATTACGTTTATTTCAATATGTAACTTATAATTTATTAAAATTTTATATGAGAATATTTAATTTATTTTATTTTAAAATATAACATACATAATAATAAAAAAAATAGACGAAATGATTTTAATGGTTAGATCGTCGATCCAAGCGGTTGAACCACCAACCGGCGCTAATTTAAGCACCGATCCAGAAAACACGGGTAATAACTAACAATAAGCATCTTTCGTTTGACATGTTTTTCTTGTCCTCTGTGAAGCAATACATCTTTGTTTATTTGATCTACTAATCCTGTACAATTTATCTCAGCCACTACTTGCATTTAATTTTTTTAAAAATATATATATCCTATTTATGTTGAAAGCAGTATAGTTGAATTTGAACATGCAACTTTTTAAAAATTATTTTGTAATCATTAAATAATAGTTGAAGTTAGTATAATAATTAGCTAGTACAAACACAGCAAAAAGTGTGTAGTTTTGTTTCAAGGATTTTGGGCTCCAGAAATCTTAGCTTTTTTGTGTTTGGTGGGCTATAGTTATTTTTCTTTTTTCCTTTCCTCTTTTTATAAAGGGAACTCTTATGGACCATGTGACTACTTTAGATGCATCAAAAGATTTAGGAAAAAAAGAATGACATTGTATGATATTTTTTTTTAATTATAAACCAAATAAAGGAAGAGTTTTACTGCTTATACCCCAAAAATCTTTAGACATATCCCATAATTTTAGAGATAAAAATACACATATAAAAAAACTAATTTATTCTTATATAAATATGAAATAAATTAATTTATTATTTTCTAAGTTATATTGATTTTAATTTTAGTGCATTAAGTTATTTAACTTTAAAACTAATTCTTGGAGTTTGAATCGGTCCATTTCTAAGATAATAAAAAAGTTATACATTATTAAATATAATAGCAATTATAATAGTTGATTTAATTCGAATGATTTGATAATTTATATTAATTATATTAAATATTACATAAATTAAATCAATTTAATGAATAATATCTTTATCTTATTTGATACACATTCTTATCAAATTTTATAAGAGTAAGTCTCATGTCACTTGGTCGACGGCACGGTGCACTCACTCAAAAGTTGAGGGTGTTTACATGGAAAAGTTTGAGTTCATTATATTGAAAAGTGTAGGTTGATTACACTGAAATATCGATAACAGTATAAAATTTTTAATATAATCAAATTACACTTTTTAGTGTAATCAGCCCAAACTTTTTAGTGCAAACAAGCTCAACTATTGAGTAAGTAAACCGTACACCAGGTACATATAAGACAAACAATATTACAAAAATATTTATTTCCTAAAATTATGCCAAGTTAATCTAATCATTCAAATCAAATAAGAACTATTTATCTCCTATTGTTAATCAAATAAATTCATAATTAAAATAAATTATATATATAATAATATACATATAAAAATTCCTTTAAAAAATAGAATTTTAAATATTTAAATATACTTTATTCAAATGTAAAAAAATTCATTAGAAAATAAGAATTACAAAATTCACTAATATAAAATAAATAATAAGATATATCTCGTAGCACAAAGCTTATGATCTCGAATTGTTCGGGAAATTTTTTCAATGAATTTGTGCAAATTGTTTTCAATAATTTTTATATGATTTAGCTAACATGTGACATTCTTAATCAAATCTTGCGTTCAATATGTAAAATTATCTTACCAAATTATTAAATATAAATGCGAACGTGCAAAAAAAAAAAAAAAAAAAGATAAATAAACAATTTAAACATTAGAATATTAAGAACATGTGAAAAAAGAAGAAGATAACATTAAGAAGACGAATAAAAGTTCAAATATCAAAACCTTAAATAAAATATATCTGCCAATTAAACATTACCTTCAAAAGATAATTACAAAAATTTTGTTGCGATCGAAAGAAAATATTGTATCACTAAATTATTAGATATAAAATATGAACTTGTAAAAAAAATTAAACATAAAAAGATAAATAAACAATTCGAAAATCAGAAAACGATAAGAACATCAAAAGATAAATAAGAAAAAACAAGAGATGCATAAAAGAATAAGGTTAGACTATGAGAATAATAATGTTTACATAATTGAAATTTATAGAAGTATAAAAATTAAGACGAATGGTTGATTTTAAAAAAATTGGATGTAGAATTTGATATTATGAATATACTTTATAAGATTTATATAAGATGTATACATTAATAAAAAAAGTATAGGATCAAGAATAAAAAATTTAAAATATAAGATCGGGATTAACACTTTATATATCGAGAAATTTTGAAATAGAAAATTTAAATTGATTTCATAACTTCATCTTTTTATAGTATAATAATGATAAAGATATATTTATATATAGATTTATAATTTTTCACATAAGATTAAATTCTTTTTCATGTAAGATTAAGTTTTGAACTTTGCAAGAACTTTTAAGATATATATATTTAAGAAAAGTACATAGAGTATTTAAAAATTCTCAATATTTTTTGAAGAAACTCTTTCGGACTTTCAATCTTTCATATATTCAAAAACTAAGTCTTTTATATATAACAATATTATACCTTTTATTTATAACAAAATAGCTTATGTATAAAGATATGTAGTAAGTATAATATATATATATATATATATATATATAAAGGGTGACTTACTAATTGGGCCTAATTTTATAGACATAATACAAGTAAGGACTCCTATGTCTTAAACATTAAATGTAGGAGCAAATATAAGCTTTTTCATCTACATAGCATTCATTAATTACTGAGTAGACAACATAAAGCTAGGACAATTGTATCCTTAAGGATATGTCAGATTTGGGGCAATAGCCCTAATTGTGTACTATTGACTATAGTATTGTACTTTAATACATATAATAGTACTGTGAATGCACTGAACAAAAGTACAAAGTGATGTAACGTTATATCAAAACGTGTATTGTAGTTCACATCTTATAATGTTCATGTCAGATCATGTACTATAGCTGTCACATCTCGTCTTTACCTAATTCCGGTGAGCAATAGTACAATATGTGTATGTACTAATGAACTAATTATTGTACCATAGTTATTAGTGTGTCTTATTTTTTAATTTTTCGACCGACCAAATTTTTGGCTAGACACATGTGCATTATTGAATAATCATTTGTACTATTTAATCAAAATTCAACAAGTTTAAAATAAAATTAAAACAATTAACCATATACATAGTGTCCACCTCCAATAGCTAGAAATTGAAGAAAATCAAACTGGGTTTCACACCTTCACGACTTGCAAAAATACCAAAAACAATAAATTCTGTTGGGCAGGAGCACAATGGGTTTTGACCCATTTGGTTTACTAAGGCTCACTCATGTTCCTAACCCTAGGTAGATTGGACGCCTCCATATAAAAGCTTCAATGCTGCTCCTTCGCACAAGCTCATAGATTTGAAATTCTTTCGCGACCGTTGAAGTTGAGTAACTTGTGGTGTGGTCTGCAGCCTCTACCGATGGGCCTTTGACTGTCGTTCTCTCAACACCGGTTTGGAGTCCACCTAGGCAGGTGGCCTGAACCCAAATTTGTAGCCAAACCGTGAGACGTGATGCGAAGGGGGTGACCCAACAGTGGTATCAGAGCCACAGGTCCCTTCGTCGTCTCTATTTGGGTTAGATAGGACTGGGTTCGTGGGTACTTTGCTCATCCGTGCGCCGCCGATGTCGATCCGTTCGTGTTGGGCATTTGTCGCTCCAGATTCGTGAAGCCGCGTCGCTTCTGTTTCACCTGGAGTCACGCCGATCTGTGTCACTCCGCACCGCCCTGTGTCGCCTGGAGCTGCACCTTCGCGCTGTCGCTCCTGAGTCGCGAGCTGCCGCCTGGAGGTCGTCCATCGCGAGTCCGATCGCCGCCATCCGCCGGAGCTTCGTTGCACGCCTGGAGTCGCCGTCGTGCGAGAGCACCGTGAGCTGCTGTGCGCCGCTGCTGCGAAGGTAGGCCATCCTCCGCTACTTGCCGCCTTCGCCTTGCTCACTGCCGTCCCCGGCCGAAGGTAAGTCAGGTAAGGTTGGTAAGGTTTTCTTGTTGCTATTTCACTGTTTCTTTGTGATTTAAATTGTGACTTTGGGTTAGGTAATGTTTCAGAATTAATCTGCCTCTCTATCTGTTTATTTAAATATGCAAATTAGTATTTGAGCAATTTTAAAATTTATCTTGAGTTGCTAACAAGCTTGTGAGTTGCAGTGAAGTTAAGTAGTTGAGTTAGGTCTATCCCGGTGGTTTCACAACAGTGGACTTTGGACATAAAGGCTGATGCTTGTGCTTTCTGCGGCATACGTGGGATCTGCCCCCTATCTTTGATGGGAATTAGGCAGCACGTTTTGCTTGGTCCCGGGAGTGTGTTGCTGTCCTTTGGGTGTTTTGAGGCCCTTACTTAGGGTCTCGCTCTGGTAAAGCGGCTGTAACTCTTCTATTTACTGCTTTCGTAGTGTAACCACTTGCCGTGGTTTAGGATTGTCGCTTGCCGCGGATTTACTGCTTTCGTAGATAACCACTTGCCGCGGTTCTAGCTATTGGTTATTCGTGCCCGCTTACGTGCTTGTTTCCTTTATTGTTTCAGTGCTTTGTGGTCTTTATTCTGTGACTAGTGTCGGTTTGTTGCTTCCGCTTGCCCGTGCACTGTCTTTTTCTTACATCTTTGTGTGCTGTGAAATTTGTGTAAGTGTTCAAAGCTTCGTAAACCAAATGGCCAGCAATACTCCTATGTATGTGTTGGCCCCCTTCACTGGAAACAGAAAATGAAATGCATCCTGATCCAGCAGTGTGTTTATAAAGCCATTGATCACTCTTATTCTGACACTGAAACTGAGGAAAAGAAACTTGAGATGAATGAACTTGCTTTGTCTTCTATTTTCTTGAACTTGTCTGATGTTGTGCTTAGGAAAGTTGGTCTTAGGGACTCTACTAAAGATTTATGGGATAAATTGGAAGAGTTGTACATTGAAACTTCTTTGCCTAGCAAGCTGTTTCTACTTGAAAACTTTTTTCGGTTTAAACTTGACTTGAATAAAGATATTGAAGAAAATCTTGATATTTTCACTAAAATGATTCAAGATATCAAACAAACTGGTGATAAGCATATTGATGAATATACCCCTATTGTGTTGTTGAATGCCATACCTGATACTTATAATGATGTCAAATCTGCTATTAAGTATGGTAGGGATAGTGTCACTCTTGATATTGTTGTTAATGGCCTTAAGAGCAAAAAGCATGACTTAAAACATAATGGGAAGAGTAGTAAAAATTCTGGTGAGGTTATGCATGTTAGAGGGAGGTCTTCTACTAGGTCCCATAACAAAAAAAAAACATGAAAACCAAGATTCGGATACTAAAAGGAAGGCTCAAGGGAACAATAGGTCCAAGTCTAGGAATAGGAAGTGTTTTAATTGTGGTGAAACTGGTCACTATTACAAGGCTTGTCCTAGTCCTAAGAAAAAACATCAACAAAAGGAACATGCTAATGTGGCCTCAAGTTCTCAGGATGGTAGTGTGTTTATGGTGACTGAAATGTGTGATGAACAACATGTGAATTCTGTGCTTTCTTCTTCTGTTTGTGAAAATGAATGGCTTATTCATTCTGGTTGTACCTTTCATATGTCCCATTTTAAACACTTGTTTTCTTCTTATGAGAATGTTGAGCATGGTCATGTTTCTATGGCAAACGAAAAAAAGATATCATATTACTGGTATTGGTGATGTTTGCTTAAAGCTTGACTCTGGTTCTGTTGTTACTTTGAAAAATGTGAGGCATGTTCCTGATTTTTGCAATAACTTGATATCTTGTGCTGCTTTAGAAGATGAGGGTTATGAGGGAAGATGGGGTAAAGGCTTTATGAAAATCATGCGGGGTTCTTTAGTTCTTTTCAAAGCTGTCGAAAGAAACAACCTGTATGTGTGCTTTACTAAATCTGATGTTTGTGCTAATTCTGTGAATGTTGTCAAGGAAGACAAAACTGAATTGCGGCATAAAAGATTAGGACACATGAGTAACAAAGGTTTGGAAATCTTGCAAAAATCTGGTGCTTTTGGCGATGAAAAACTGTCTTGTGTGCCATTTTGTGATTCTTGTGTGTTAGGAAAGCAACATGAAGTGCAATTTCCTGTTAACCCTTACCCTAATTCCCCTTCTAGCGCTGATATTCTTGAGTATTCACATGCTGATGTTTGGGGTCCTGCTAGTGTACCCACACAAAGTGGAAATTTGTATTTCTTATCTGTGATTGATGATTTTTCTAGAAAAGTTTGGGTTTTCTTGATAAGTTTAAGGAGTGGAAAACTCTCATTGAAAACCAAACTGGAAAAAGGATTAAAAACCTTTGGACTAATAATGGTCTTGAACTTTGCAACAAATTGATGGACAAATTGTGTGCTAATTCTGGTATCAAAAGGCATAAAACTGTTCCTTACACGCCTCAATAGAATGGAGTTGCTGAAAGGATGAATAGGACTTTGATTGATAAAGTTGGGTGCATGATAGCTGCTTCTGGATTGACTAAAATGCTTTGGGGTGAGGCTATTATTACTGCTTCTTATTTGATCAATATGTCTCCTTCTATGTCTTTGAGAGGTAAATGTCCTGAAAATGTGGTAAAAGCATTGATTATTCAAACTTATGTGTGTTTGGTTGTGCTGTTTTTTTGCATCAAAAGACTGATAAACTTGAACCTAGGTCTAGGAAATGTGTTTTCTTAGGTTATCCTGAAGGTGTGAAAGGTTACAGACTTTGGTTGAAAGATGAGCATGGTTTTAAAGTTGTCATTAGTAGAGATGTTATCTTTAATGAATTTGATTTTCCATGTTTACATGCTTCTGTGTCTACACCTGAAAAGGAGATTGCTCCAAATGAGGTGGAGCAGCCACCTTGTTTATCCAGATCTGAAAATGTGCAAATGAACCTGAAAACACCTATTTACATGCTGAAAATGGTGCTCTACCTGCCCAAAACGATGTATTACATGCTATTACTGATGACTTGCATGTTGAAAATGATCTTTTACTTACTGATAATATTGTTTGCCTGCTGATAATGTGGAAAATGTGTTTGGTAATGCTGATTTGGCTGATTATCATCTTGCTAGGGATAGGCCTAGAAGAAACATTAGACAACCCACTAGGTTTGATGATTTCCACATTGATACACATGCTTTTAATGCTTTTGAGTCTTGTAACAATGAGCCCAATTCTTATCATGAAGCCATGAAGTCTAAAAATTCGGTTGAGTGGTTAAATGCGATGAAAGATGAAATGAAATCTTTGCATGATAATCAAACCTGGAATCTTGTGCCCAAACCTGAGAATTGTTCCCTTGTTGATTGTAAGTGGTTGTTCAAGGTTAAAGATGAATCGAATCGAGTTAGACATAAGGCTAAGTTAGTGGCTAAGGGTTTTACTCAAAAAGAGGGGGTAGATTATGCTGAAATCTTTGCTCCTGTTGTTAAATTCACAACTTTGCGCATTATGTTTGCTCTTGTTGCTCACTTTGATTGGGAGTTGAAACAAATGGATGTGAAAACTGCTTTTTTGCATGGTGATTTGGATGAAAAGCATAAGATTTATATGAGACAGCCGGAAGGCTTTGTTGATTCTAAAAATCCTGAGCATGTGTATCTTCTTTATAAATCTTTGTATGGCTTAAAACAATCTTCCAAGCAGTGGAACAAGAAATTTGATGCATGCATGATGTCTTTGAAGCTTAAGAGAAGTGCTTTTGATCATTGTCTTTACTTTAAGGAAAATGCTTCTATGCCTTTCTTCTTGCTCCTTTATGTGGATGATATGCTTCATGTTAGTCCTTGTCTTAAAACTGTTAAGCATGTTCAAAAGCGTCTTTGTGACCAATTTGAAATGAAGGACCTTGGTGATGCTAAAAAGATTTTAGGCATGCATATTGAAAGAGATAGGAAGAATCATACTCTCTTGCTTAATCAGATCTCAAATGTGGATAAGGTTTTGAGTAAATTCTCCATGTCTAATGCTAAAGCTGTCAATGTGCCTCTTGCTGCTCATTTTGTGTTAAGTAAGACTCAGTCTCCTGTGACCAAGTCTGAAATTGATGAAATGAAAGATGTGCCTTATACTAATGCTATTGGATCGGTGATGTATCTCATGGTAAGTACTCGTCCTGATATTACTTATTCTGTGAGTTGCTTGGATAGATACATGTCAAATCCAAGTAAAGATCATTAGGAGGCCTTGAAATGGCTTCTTAGGTACATTAAGGACTCGATGGAGGTAAGTCTCAAATTCTCAAAATGTGCTAATGGTGTTAAGTTGGTTGGTTACGTGGATTCTAATTTTGCCAATGATATAGATAATAAGAAAATCCACCACCTCTTATGTGTTTACCTTGTGTGGTTCATGCATTAGTTGGAAATCTTAATTGCAAAATGTTGTTGCTTTGTCTACAACCGAATTTGAGTATATTGCAATAACTGAGACTACAAAAGAGGCTATTTGGCGAAAATGCCTTATTTCTGAGATAGGTTTCCTTGAAGGTGAGGTGGTTGTATTTTCTGAAAGTTAATCTGCTATTCAATTGTGTAAGAATCCTATATTCCATGATAGAACTAAACACATTGATGTTAGATATCACTTTGTGTGTGATGCTGTTGAAAAAGGCATTTTGAACCTTGAGAAGATAGCTTCAGAATTCAATCCTTCTGATATGGGCACTAAGTGTCTTTCTGTGGAGAAATTTAGGTCGTGCATGAGAACTTTGAACTTTGATTCTTTGGATTGGTTATGTCTCTTGCTACATATGTTCTTTGTTTTCTCCTGTTTGTGTCTTGTGTGACTTAACTGTTGTGTTTTTGTCATGTGTTCTTCATGTTGTTGTGAAGATGTGTTCACCTTTTAATAACTTATCTTGTATTTGTTATTAATGTTTCGTACTAAACTTACTGCTTTGTTTTGCAGGTGTGTTGTGTGTACGTGTGTGTTGTCTGTGCAGCTTGTTGTTGTACAGTGTGTGTTGGGTAATGATGAAAACCCGTGGATTCCGGTGTTGATGGGAATGGCCAAAAAGGTGGAAAATTTGTTGGGCAGGAGCCCAATGGGTTTTGGCCCATTTGGTTTACTAAGACCCACTCCTGTTCCTAGGTAGATTGGACGGCTCCATATAAAAGCCTCAATGGTTCTCCTTTGCACAAGCTGGTCGATTTGAAATCCTTTCGTGACCGTTGAAGTTGAGTAGCTTGTGGTGTGGTCTACAGCCTCTACCGACGGGCCTTTGACTGCCGTTCTCTCAACACCGGTTTGGAGTCCACCTAGACGGGTGGCCTGAACCCAGATCTGTAGCCAAACCGTGAGACATGATGCGAAGGGGGTGACCCAACAAATTCAGTCCTCTGTTTCCCAAAAAATCATAACAAATTTACCAAAATAAAAATACAACAAAAATCACAAATTGTGAATACATTGTGGTCCTTCTCCTCCTCACTCCTCGAATAACAGAGCCTTCACGCACTGCCTCTGTGGTTCGCCCCTCCATTCACCACCATCGCATTCGATGGTCTTTCCCTCTTCTCCCGTTCCCCGTATCCTTCCGCCGCCCCTTTCACCTCCCCTTCACCGTTGAAAAATCATACCCATTTTACCCTCTTTGAAAAATCTGCAACAGGGGCTCACGCATCCCACCTCTGCCGAGCTTCTTCTACCGGAAAGTATGTTCCAGACCCTACTCTCACACTTGATCTTGATTTTGAACCTCCTGTAGATGGCCCCTGCTTAGCCCTTCCAATTCGTCTATCTTCGTCAGGGCCATCACTTAAATATTATAAACTGCCACACAATCAGCACCCCTCATGCCATCGTGCCCCCAATGAGAGTGCTCGACGTACAAATCGGATGTGTGCGTGTGTGAGAAAATATAGAGAGAAAGTGCTGTGTGTTTTGTTTTGAGGGAGAAAGAGAGAGAGAATGAAAGAGAATAGTGTGCAGTTTATATATTTAAATGAGAGAGAGAGAGAGAAGATGTGATATTTTGACAATGATTTGTCTTATTAGCTGGAAGGGTAGGAGACAAAATTAGAGAAAAGGCTCTCTATGTAATTGGGAAAAAACAATAGCCCTAATTGTACTTTGAAGGATAATAAAGACCCAAGTTGTAATTTTTTTATATATAATATCATCATCAATCTTGATCAAACTAAAATTTTCCGATTAATTAGATTTAAATTGATCAAATCGAATTTTCTAATAAATTATTTTAAAATAATATAAATATATTATGAAAATCAAAAGATTGACTTACATGTATATGATGATTAAAAATCGAGCAATTTTAAATTCACTAATACACAATAAAGATAATTCAAAAAAATTAATAAAATTTATTAATTTAAAATATTTATAAAATAATAAATTTATATTGACTGATCCATAGATAATTTTTTATTAAATATAATATCAATTATAATAATTGATTTAATCAAACGCCCCACTGCCACTTACCCCTATGCCAAGGTCGCCGCCATCCCAATCGTCTTTTGGGGTCCAAGTGACGGACGACACCGTTCTGGGTTGGGATCCCAAATGAGTCCAGTAAGTAGCTCGCTACGTTCATTTGCTTCCTCGTGTTATTTTTGTTTTTATTTATTAACCTAAGTGTTTTATCTTCTCAACTATGCCTCTATTGCTTTTCCCCATCGTTACGAAGCCCTCCACTCTTACGAGCGATCTCGCTCCCTCACTTCTATGCGCAACCTTCCGCGCGGCCTTGTTCAGCAGACTATAAGTGAAGTGCCGAGATACTGGTCGACCCCTCAATTGGCGACCTTTGAAGGTCAGAACCTGATCGAAAATGCCCGGCTCTCGACGCATTACGCGAGTGGGCTCCTGCTTGCCAATCAAAGGGTGATCGATCAGGCGACTCAGCAAGAGGCAGTTCGCCAGGAGAAAAATGCGAGCTACATCAAAATGGTTGAGTCCCTTGATAAGGCAAAAAGGTTGGCGGAGCTCGCCGAGGAGAAAGCGGCCGCATCCTTGGCGGCTGAGCAAAGTGCCCTTGAGCAACTTGGTGAACTTCAACGCAAGCTCGCCGCAATCTAGAGGAATGTGGATGCCCAAATCCACGTCAAGGAAGATGAGTTCGCTGAGAAGCTCGCACGCGAGGTTGGCGAGAACACGGTGACAAAGAGGGAGCTGGAACTATAGCGGGGTCTGGTTAAAAGTGCTGACGAGGAGTGCTCGAAGCTGAGGGATGAACTCTCGGCCAAGATAAACGAGGTCGCCGAGTTGCGGAATAATGCCTCCTCCCCAGCGAGCTTAGACGCCTTGAGAGCTGAGGCTCTGACAAAGGATTCGTCCAATGTTACGCTGAGGTTCTCAGGTCCATCTGGTGGGCGCGAGCTCACAAGGATGACGAGATGGCGGCCGTGGTGGGCGACTTCAAGGAGTGCCTTGAGAAGGCTAAGTTCGATGATGGGATTGAGCTGGATATCGGCGACCTTCCTCAACTTGGCATTCCCATCGATTTCGTTCCGACGTGCTTTCAAATCACCAACACTGTGCCAGTCCCGGAGATAAACATCGTCGAGAAGGAGGTCGCTGAGGGAGAAGAGCGAACTCCCCCCACTATGGAGCAGCTGCAAGAGGCATATGGGGACCTCATGCTCGATACAAGCGAGCTGGAAACCAGTGATCTTACTGGTAACATCACTGTGCTACCCTGACTTTCTCCCCCAGTCTGCCAAGTTGCTGGTGGTGAGCTCGCCCACGAGGTCGCCAACCCCGAGGTTCCAGCTGACACCTCTGCCACTCCTACTCCTGGTGCCCCCGTAGCTCCCGAGACTTAGAGCTTTTTACTTGCTTTCCTTAGCTTTTGTTTGTTTTTGTTTTTGTTAAGTAGGAGTAGCTCGCCGGGTTGTATATAGCTCGCCCAAAAGGAGCTTTTTGTAGTTTAAAGATGGCCAGCTGGTTGGTCTTGTAACCAGCACCACTATTTACACTTAGAAAATTTCTAAGTGTGTTTGAAATGAATTTTTTTTTTTGGCTTCAACTCATTTTATTTAAACTTTACGTACGTTATATCTTTAATTAACTCGTTTCTACATTCTTAGTACTTATTCATTCGTCTTATTCCACTTTGGGAAGCGAATTATTCATTTTACGTCACTTCCAACTACGAATTTGTACTTTACTTATTTCACTTAGGGCGTTTGGGTTTCATGAACCTTGCCTTAGACATTTTAATCGTTTTTTTTGTGAATTTTTCTAACTTAGGGCAGTAGGCGCTTAGTGATCCTTTAAGAAGGACCCTTTTGCTAACCTTGTTCGGGACCTTGGTCCTTGTGTATTACGAAGCTTCGAACAGTTGATATTTCTGAAAAATTCTAACTTCATATAGTAATGAAATTTACATAGGTTGCCATCAACATTTCTGATGTGAACCTTCGACTAGTCTATTACAAGTGGTAGTGCACCTTTCTCTACTGCCAACAGCTGGGTATACTCTGTTTTCTTCCAACTCTTTAAACTAGTGTGTGCACACGTTTGTACAATGAATCTATCATCTTGGTTTTGGAAGTCTAATTTGGTGGCACACACATGATCTTGGACAGACTCCTCAAGGAAATGTAGCAACTTCTTCTCTTAGGGGCATATAAGCTTTCTTCTGAGCATTCACGACGTGACGGGCTTCTTTTCATACTCCAACCCTTCCGCTGCTACTGATAGAATTTCTTTAGCTATGCTGCACTCCATGTATATGACGAGGCTTTCCCTTCCATGTCTTCGAGGTCATACGTTCCGTTTTCCCAAGCTGCGGTGACTTTGAATGGTCCTTCCCAATTTGGCCTGAATACACCAGGTGGAGTTGCTAACTTTTTTCTTAGTACCAACTCCCCTATTTTGAATCTTCGATCTCGAACCTGGGAATTGTAATACTTCTCCGCTCTTTGCTTATAGGTGGCATTCTTCAGTTCTGATGAAGCTCTGGTTTCTTCGAGTAAATCTTTCTCTACTGCCAGGGCTTCATCGTTCTCCTTCTCATCGTATCCTACCACCTTCCAGGTCTTGTTCTGAACCTCCACCGGTACGACGACTTCTGTTCCGAAGGCTAAGGCAAATGGTGTTTCCCCAGTACTTGCTCGGTATGAAGTTCTGTACGACCATAGAACCTCTGGAAGTTCATCCGCCCAATTTCCCTTCTTATCTTCGAGGCGGATCTTCAGTACATGCTTCAAAATTTTATTCACTGCTTCTACTTAGCCGTTCTACTGTGGATGGTACGGAGTTGAGTAGTGCTTCTTAATGTTCCATGAACTGCAAAATTCCCTCAACTTTTGACCGTCGAACTGCCTACCGTTGTCCGTCACTATTGATTGCGGAAGTCCAAATCGGCATATCAGATTTTTCCATATAAAATCGATCATCCTTTCCTATGTTATTGTTATAAGAGCCTCGGCTTCAGCCCACTTGGTGTAGTAGTCCACTGCTACTATAGCGAACTTTACACCGCCTCTGCCAGGTGGGAATGGGCCAATCAAGTCGATACCCCATTTTGCAAAAGCCCACGGGCTGAAGACCGATTTAAGTTGAGTAGTTGGGGAGTGAATATTAGGTGCGAACAGTTGACACTTTCGGCACCATCAAGCGAAGCTAATGGCATCTTTTCGGAGAGTGGGCCAGTAGTACCCCTGTCTGATTGTCTTGTATGCCAAAGCTTGCCCCCTAGCGTGACTTCCGCAAATTCCTTGGTGGATTTCTTCTAACACCTCGTACCCTTGCTTTTCAGATAAGCATTTGAGTAGGGGTAGAGAGAATTCGCTTTTGAAAAGTTGGCCATCTACCAACGTATATCTAGCTGTCTGCTTCACTAGCCGACTAGCTTCCCACGTATCTTCTGGGACCAACCCGTCCTTCACATATTTTTGGATCGGAGTGCTCCAATCTTCACCATCTTCCTGCCCCCCACTCGAGGTTTGATTTATATTGTAATTAGACGTTGAGGGGTCATTCAACTTGGTGACGACAACTTCTGTTAAATCTGCTTCGCCGTGACTGGTAGCTAGTCGGGCTAGTGCATCAGCTTGTGTATTCTCCAACCTTGGAATCTGCTCGATGTAAACTTGTTTGAACATCGAGATTAGATGCGCAACTATCTTCTGATACACCATCATCTGCTGGTCCTTTGCTTGATACTCCCCCCGGACTAGGGATATTATTAGCTGGGCATCTCCAAAAATCTAAAGATTGGTTGCCCCCACAACTAATGATAACCTAAGTCCGGCTATCAATGCTTCGTACTTCGCCTTGTTGTTTGTTGCTCTGAACTCGAACCGGATTGTTGAGGTGAAGACTTGTCTATCTGGGCTTATGAGCACTACATCGGCTCCTGCTGTTGTGCTGGTTGATGATCCGTCTACATAGAGGTATACGCCCCCTCGTCGGGTTTTGTGAGAAAGTTAGCTCGATGATAAAATTGGCGAGCATTTGTCCTTTGAACGTTGTTCGGGGTGCGTAGGTTATACCGTATTGGCAAATTTCTAGTGACCATTTCAACAAGCGTCCTGTAGTGTCTGGCCGGTGCAGTATTTACCGTAGTGGGAACGTTGTTTACACCTCTACCGGATGGTCGAAGAAGTAGGGCCGCAACTTTCTAACACTCATCACCAATGCATAGGCTAGCTTCTCTGTTGGGGTATTTTGCAACTCAGCTTCGTGTAAGACTTGGCTCACGTAGTACACTGGGAGTGCGTTTTGCCCTCTTCTCGAACCAGGACGGAGCTGGTGGCTACCTCCGACGCAGCTAGGTACAGGTACAGCTTTTCCCCAGGTACCGGCTTTGACAAGATTTGAGTGTTGGCCAAGTACGCCTTGATATCTTTGAAGGCTTTTTGGTATTTACTTGTCCACCGAAAGTCGTCTTTGTGTCGTAGTCTGTTGGCTTTTATTGCCTCAAAGAATGGACGACTTCGATCGCCGGACCTGGAGATAAATCGGTTCAAAGATGCCAAACATTCGGTCAACCTTTGAACCTTTGGTACTGAGTCTGGTGCGCTCATTTCAAGGATACACTTGACCTGCGTTGGGTTTACTTCTATTCCTCTTTGGCTCACCAGGTGCCCCAGGAACTTTCCTGAATTTACGCCGAAGCTGCTCTTTTTTGGATTTAACTTCATGTTGTACTGGCGTAGTATGTCAAAGTTTACTTTAGGTGATCGAAGTGATCCTCCTTTCGCAAACTCTTAACAACTATGTCGTCCACGTACACCTCCATGGTATGGCCAATGTGTTGATCGAACATCTTGTTCACCAACCTTTGGTAGGTAGCTTCGGCGTTGATGAGTTCGAACGGCATCCTCTCCCTGCAGTACATGTTCTTGTTGGTGTAGAACGTCGTGTGTTCCTGGTCATCTCGGTGCATTGCTATCTGGTGATAGCCTGGAAAGACGTCCATGAATGTCATCATCTCGTGGCCTGCAGTGCTATCGACAAGTTGATCAATGTGGGGTAGTGGGAAATTGTCTTTCGGGCACGCCTTGTTTAGGTCCGTGAAGTCAATCCATAACCTTCACGTTCCGTTGGGCTTCTTAACTAGGACCGGGTTCGCGACCCACTATGGGCATATGAATTCCTTGATCAACTTGTTGTCTAACAACTTCTTGACTTCCGTGGTTAGAGCTTCGTATTTATCTTGTCCATACTTCCTTCATTTTTGGCGGACAGGTCTCCTCGTCGGGTCTATGTTAAGTCGGTGGCATGCATGCTCCAACGGGATTCCCGTCATATCTTCATGGGACCAAGCAAATACGTCCAAGTTGGATATGAGGAATATCTCCATCTTTGACCTGTACGGTTCTGGCAACTCGGAACCTATAAAGAGTTCTAAGTCCCTTTCCGGGTCCACCGGGATTGCTGTTAATTCCTCCATGGGAGTGACCTTCCTTTTCTGGTTCTTCCACCTTGGATCTTTCAGGAATTCCTCCAGGTTCTCCTTCATCACCGGTTTGTAGCCTATCCGAGGTTCCAAGTCTTCGCTACCTTTTCCAACCTTGGCAGGTTCATCAATTCTTCCTGCTTCTTGAGGTGTTGGGTTGGATGGTTCTCCAACCTGGGGAACTTGATCAACTTCCATAGGCACTGGTTCTTGATCTCCTGCAGGTTCTACTCCTTGTACATCGTTGACCAATTCCATGGGCACATGCTGCAGATCTTGCGCAGGTTCTTGCACTTGGCCATTTTGAGTTTCTTCCACTGCTTCCATGGGTTGCTTGTACCTCGTCCGGCTGATCGCCTACCTCCATCAACTCGGATTCAATTGAGATGACGTTTAGGATGTTGGGCTCATCAGCCGGAACTTGGGTCATTTATTCAATTATGTGAACCGGTGCTGCACTCTTTCCTTCGCGACCATTTTTAATCTACAGCAAACATTCACGAGCTTTTTTCTGGCCACCTTTAATGGTTCCGACACCTTTAGGAGTTGGAAATTTTAAATAGTAGTAGTAGATCGAACACGCCGCTTTGAATTCATTGATAAACGGACGGCCAAGGAACCCGTTGTAGGTAGACTGCTGGTCAACAATGAGGAAATCTACGAGCCTAGTCAGTCTCCTCTCTGGGTCCTCGGCCTATACAAGTTGGGCGCTCAGCCTAATCTGGCCTACGGGGACGGTTACAGCTTCTCCGAACCCCACTATCCTAGCATTACTAGGTTCAATATACGACTCAAAATCACCTAAGGCGTCTAAGGTGGATTTGAAGAGTATGTTGGTGAATGCGCCGGTGTCCACAAGAAGTCGGTGAACTCGGACGTTCATGATGTTGGCACTGATCACCAACGAGTTGTTGTGGGGAGTTAGAATCCCCTCCAAGTCCGCCTGGGAGAATGTCAGCTCGGCTGCAGGTTGAGTGATGGGCATGGAACTGGAGCTGCCTTCCTGGACCTGGTTGATGGCCCCGAACCTTTGCCTTTCTTTGTCTTTTGGAGATGGAGGATCTTCCGTCTTGGAGACCTCCGGCAACTCCGAAGTGTTCTTCGAGAACCAGGAGTTCTCTGGTTGGCTCTTGGTCTTGCTGAGGTTGGGGAGGTGTCCTACGTCTGTGTTGAGGACCACGTCGATCCTCGTCCTCCTCTTCATCTTCAGAGACCTCTCTCCTTTCGATCCTGGTTCTCTTGGCAGGTGCCTTTTTCACAAACTCAGCCAGCTTCCCGTCCTCGTAGAATTTCCACAGTTGCTTGAGGAGGTCGCGGCATTCATTGGTGAAGTGGCCGATTGATTGATGGTAGGCACAGAATTTATTGGGATTGAGCTTCGTGCGGTCTTGACGAATCCTCCTAGGTTCGTTCAACATTGCCTTGTCCTTGACCGCCGCAAAAATATGGTCGACGGAGACAGTAAGTACTTGGTTGAGTTTTTCCTTAAACTCATCCCCGTCGCCAAAAGCCTTCAAGTTCCGGGGAGCTTTATACGTGCCTCCGGACTTCTTCCCATGCTGCTTCTTCTCGTCGGAGGCACCGACCTCCTTCATCAAGGCCTCTTGCATGGCCACGTACACCCCCGCCTTGTGTCTAAACTCGGTGTAGGTGTTCGGGCACGCAAGATGCATTTCTTTCCAGAGTTCGGTTCCCTTCTTGAGTCCGGCCATCACCGCAACAATTTTTGTGTCCTCGCTTACCGGCTCGCCTTCCAACAATATTTTGTCAAACCTCTCCAAGTATTTTTAGTCGATTTCGTTCTCACCTTGGTGTATGTTGGCGAGCCGGTGCTTTTGGTTCAAGTAAGACCCAAATCCAGAAAAGTGGGCCAAGAACTCCCGCGTGAGTTGGCCAAACGACTGAATTGACCCCGGGGCGAGTGATGAGAACCAGCGATGAGCTCGGTCCCCGAGAGTCAGTGGGAAGTTTCGGCATTGTGTAGCATCGGTGGCACCTACCGAGATCATGTTTATAGAGTTAAAATTTATAGAAGTATAGAAATTAAGATAAATGGTTGAGATTAAAAAATTAGATATATGATTTGATATTATGAATATATTTATAAGATTTATAAAAAATATATATATTTATAAAATATTAAAATGTATGGTCAAGATTAAAACACTTAAAATATAAGATAGAGATTAATTCTTTATGTCAATATTAACGAGAATTGAGGAATTTTGAAATCGCGCATTCTGGTTGATTTCATAACTTCGTCTTTATATAATATAAAGATATAATTTTCTTATACATAAATATAATTAAAATTGATTTATATTTTTATATTGTTTATCTAAATAAAATATACATTTGATATGAAATAGAGAATTAAATAAAAATATATATTTGACGTGAAAGGAAAAATTAAATAAGAAAAATATTTAATATGAAAGAGAAAGTTAAATAAAAATATATATGTGACATTTAAAAGAGAGATAAATAAAATATATATTTGATGTGTATGATAAAGTTGATTTGATATATATTGGATTATGTGAAATGTGTGTGTAGATTATAATAGAGTGTGGATGTGAATTTTAAATGAAATGAGATATGCAAATCCAAAAAATGGATGAGATAGGGTGAAATTCATCCTCCATCTGGATGGCACATAAATAATTATTTTAGAGCTCATTTGGTTCAATGGACAAGATAAATAACTCAAGATAGATTAGACAAGATTATAATCTAGAGATTATTATTTGTAAGTTAAATAGTATATTTGGATAGATAGATTAAGATAATTAGTAATGCAACATAATTCCAATTTGAATGTTTGGATTGTAAGATTAATAATAAAAAAATATGCAATTGATAATTTTGACCTCTATATTATAAACAAAAATAAAGTGAATTATTATTCTCCTTTCAAATATAAGAGGAATATTTTAGTAAAGATAAATACAATAGATTATTATCATATTTCTTCCCAAAGATAATATTATCTACCATTCATAAGATAATTAAATTTTAGTTTTGGGTTTTTATTAATCTTGGGCTTTTGTCCATTAAACTAAACATCAATTTAGATAAGATAATTTAATTTATCTCAACTTATCTAACGAACCAAATGAGGCCTTAGTGATATGTGCAGATTCATAATTATGGTAATTGGAGATTAAGAATATATTGTGATATAAAAATTAAGTAAATAATTGATTTGTATAATTGTGTGTGTTGGATTTTCTATAAATTTAAATTAATCTTCAAAAAAATATAGATTTTATTACATTTATTTTACATTAATTACGAAATTTTATTGAATATCTTTAAAAAAAACTAATATAACATATTTTAGAATACATTAATATCCCGTCCCACTATATGTTGCTCATTTTTTCATTTTCATCTGTCCCACTATATATTGCTCACTTTTTTTTTACCTTTTCAGGAAACTACTATTCACTTTTTTATTATTATTTTCAATAATTTTTACACTATTCCCATTACTTTTCTACTTTTCTTCATCACATCACATGTACTATATCAATATTTTTATACACTTTTTAATATTAATGCCCAAAAATTATGAGCAACTTATAAGGGGACTGATGAAATATAAAATTTTCTTTGAGTTTGCGATAATGAGCGATCATATATACACTCTATTTTGTGATAATAATTTGGTAAATAATTTTTTTGAACGGAAAACAGATATTTTAAAACATTTTGCAAAGCTTTAGTCTTATATGCACCAGATGCACCGTGTAATTTAAGTACATTTATAAAAAGTTACATCATTTATTACTGAAAAGTCACACATATTATTACAAAAAGCATATTAATAAAAATATATCTTTTAGTAATAATATAGGTAATATTTCATTAATATTATATATAATTTTTAAAAAATACACTTAAATTACACGGTACAGCAAATTTTATTCAATAAAACACAATTGAGCCATTTTTATGGGCTTCATCTTACTTTTGTACATGAGCCCATTAGTATTGGGCTTTAATTTTATGATTGGGCCCAATTGTCTTAAACGGCTTCATCTTCATCAAATTTCTGTATTTCTTTTCATCTTCTTTGTCACCTTTTCCGAAACAAAAAACCAAAAAAAACTGTTATGATTTATGAATAATTAACGCTTTCCCTGGAAGTTCCAAAAAATCTGGTCACTTCCCCTTTTCGGTTTGGCACTGACATTCATACACCAGTTTACCTCGTTGCCCTCTCTCTCTCTATACTCTCTCAAGCTATTTTTAAGCTTTCCTTCAGTTGAATCGGGGCTCTAAATCAATCGAAGCGGTTGTTGCTGATTGCTTAATTTTGTTTTTGTGTTTGGTTATTTGTTGGATCGATTGAGTTCTACTCAGTAATTGATTCGAATTGGAGAATTAGTTAGGAAAAATTGATAAATAAATACAAGACAACGCAAATGCAGAACAAGGGATCGAGAACGCGATTCTTAGGAATCGTGATTCGGTCCCGAATTTCAACTCTCATGTTGTCGATGTTTGCAGCTTTTGCTTCTCTGTACGTCGCCGGACGGTAAGTTTTTATCTGATTATCGTTATTTAGTTCATATGGGGTAAAGTTCATTTATGTTTCGGAATCTGGTTTTCTTTATTTTGGTTGAGTTGTTTCATTATTATCTAATGTGACTAGTTTTATACTTAATCAGTCGTAAAATAGTGTTGAGTAGGTGAAAAAAAATCGAATCATTGAATTTATTGATTTAAGGAGCTGGATTTAGGATCAACCATCAGTCATTTGAGTTTACAGGAAAACTGGAATCTGTTTGATGATTGTCCTATATTTATTTGGCCTAAATTTTATAATCAGAGTTTCCAGAGATGGAATTGCACAGCAGGGAAATGTAATTTGATGTTTTGAATTTGGTATTGTAGATTGTGGCAGGACGCGGAGAATAGGGTTTACTTAGCCAAAGAGCTTGACAGAATAACTGGTCAGGTAATAAAGAGTTTGGCTTATCTCATCTGAACTAAATTTGTTGGCATTTGTTTAGTTTTTCATGCCATATGCGTTATTTGTAAATCTATGTAAATCTGGATTTTATTTTGCCCTAAATTTTTCTGTAATTGTTTGAGACAAGATGGAAATTTGCTGGCTAAAGATTTGTATCACTATGCGGAATCTTTAAACTTTTACATCAATAACAGAGAAAAGTGTAAAGAAAAGGCCACATCTTTATGGATGAATGTACTGCTCAATGTCTCTTTTTGTGAACCAACATCAATAGACAAATTAACCCTAAAACTGCGTATGTTGTACTGAGTAAAATTTTTTTCCAGATTTTGTTATTAATAGGCTTACTGAAATATTGGCAGCAGGCTGCATAAAAGCCACGAACCTTATGAGATTACAGGGCATTCAATTCATGTGTTTGATGTCAATGATTTAAGCTTCTCAGATGTGTTTTTCTTTCCCCATTAGTACTATTCCAAGATTTTACTGGATTCTGTAGATGGATTTGCATACTATGTCATACCCCGGAATAACTTGATATATCCTTTTCATACCTCAGGAAAAAGTTGTAATGTCAGTTGATGATTCATGGAAAATTATCGAATGCAGGTTGGTGTTTTTCTTTGCTTTTCTTACTCATAAACTGTAGTATTTTTAATTTGTAAGATAATGCATGCAACTTATATCAAAACCCAATGCTGATCAGGGAACAGCAGAAGAAATTGTCAGCTTTGGAGATGGAACTAGCATCTGCTAGACAGGAAGGTTTCATTTCAAAGCATTTATCTGATACTGGTGTTAATAAAACTCCCAAGAGAAGGCCACTTGTAGTGATAGGAATACTAACGAGTTTTGATCGTAAGAGCAACAGAGATGCTATACGCAAGGCATGGATGGGCAATGGTATGTTGTCATTTTCGCATCAATTACTGTACCTTGAATGGAATTTGTTCATTAGAACTATACATTGCCTCCATCTATTTTTAGTGTTCCCATATCTTTTGGCACATTTTTAAGAGAAAAGTGACTGTTAATGAATAAAATAGATATGTGCGGTTAAAAGTTAGAGTATTCTTGTCAAATCATAAAAGATCATGGTTGGAGGGGGAAGATAAAGTGATGCAACATGAGTAATTAAAGAGATCATTAGAGGGTGAAAATAAAGTGTGGGGTATTAATGTTTCTTGTTTGGGTATGAAAACATTAAGTCTGGACATCCCGATAAGGAAAAGGAGAACATTAAACATGGAGTGAGGGAGTATCTTTCATCTTCTTACATTCTGGTGTTTTCCTATGGATACTCTTCCTTATTAGTCCATGAACTTAGATTGTTTCTTCACATTCAGGTTTAATTTTGAATAAGATGGAAGAACAGAAAGGTGTTATTATCCGTTTTGTGATTGGCAGAAGGTATGCTTTTCTCCCCTCACGCTCTCTAATCAATTTTCTACAGCTAGCTGATAGCTAAGGTAGCCTTCCATCTAATACTCTGGTAAATTGCAGTTCCAATAGAGGCGACAGCTTGGACAGGAGCATTGACAATGAAAACAAACTCACAAATGATTTTATTATCCTTGTAAGATGTTTGGCTCAGTTATGTAATTTCGTATTCTCTATTGTGCTTACTGTTCTATGAATACTCTCTCTCTCTCTCTCTGCATATTATATTTTTCAGTTTACGTAAAAGCTTCATGTCTAAAATTTGTTTGTCGTGATACTTCTGTTTAATAAGATTATCCATTTATGAATTATTTGAGCTCTGTGCTGCAAATTGTTGTCTTTGGAAGTTTTCCTGTATTCTGAAAAATTGATTGAGTTCTGTTTTTTGCTTAAAATGTGGCTGAGTATTCTAACTACATGCATTCATACAATTAATATTAACAAATATTTCATCCTTTTCTTTTCCCAGGATAACCATGTAGAGACACCTGAGCAACTACCAAACAAGACAAAATTATTCTTTGCTCATGCTGCAGATAACTGGGATGCAGACTACTATGCAAAAGTCAATGATGATGTCTATGTAAATGTTGGTATGCTCAAAGAACAAATAACTGCTAATATTTCTGCACAACTAGCTTTTTATCGCTCTCGAGTATGTTACCAAATTGTGAAAGGGGTGTCAAATGATGTGTCTCCTCATCTTTTCTACAGATGCCTTTGCAAATACACTGACTGCTTATTTGGACAAGCCTCGCGTATATATTGGGTGTATGAAATCAGGCGAAGTTTTCTCTGAGGAGTGAGTCTGACCAAACTTTGATGCAAGATAAATCTTAAAGTAGTTGTGTAGTACATTCTGATGTCCAATGCTGTAAATTAATATTTAGAGTGTCTTTTCTTTTAACTTGGCAGGGGTAGAAAATGGTACGAACCAGATTGGTGGAAATTTGGGGATGGGAAAACGTATGCATATTTTACTTAAATACAATTTTATTATCTCCCTGCTTCTCTCTCTCTCTCTCTCTCTCTCTCTCTCTCCCTTGGAACAAATATAGCTCACAATTCCATAATAACGTATTTTTGTTTTCTAATGTTTTATCGGCAGTTACTTCCGTCATGCTTCAGGCGAGATGTTTGTGATATCCCAGGCTTTGGCTAAGTTTGTGTCAATCAACAGGTAAGTTGTATTTGGATTAGGGCAAATACTAATATGCACCAGTTGCACTGCAATTCAAGTGCATTCTAATGGTTTTTAGTTGTTTTGCTAAGAGATATTAGTTGGTCAGTATAAGTTGTGTACTAGTTGCACAGTACCCAAGTGTAAACCGAGGATCAGAGAGCATTTTTTAAAATGCCCAAATATGAAATGAACCTTTGTATTTTGGTTGGCAGAGGTATTCTTCGCACATATGCTCATGATGACATCAGTGTGGGTTCATGGTTCATTGGTGCAGAAGTCGAGCATGTTGATGATAGGAAGTTCTGCTGCTCATCTTGGTCCTCAGGTCTCTCTTCTCTCTGAGCCGTGCATGTTTGTTTCTTTTCTCCCTCAACTTTATAAACGAGGCATTTTGTTTTTTCAGGAGCTTTATGTTCAGGTGTATGAAGATCCAAAGAACATTACAAATGCAAAAGATTCTTTACAACGGAACAAACAAATCTAGGAAGATATTATATTTATAGAGGCATTCTTTTACTTACACCTGAGTTAAATTCTCAACAAATATACCAACTCACAATTATATACTTGGATATGTGATCATTTAGTAGGAAAATCTGATCCATCATTTGTACTGTATTTTCTACACAGTGGCGAACCCATCTTGTATTTGAGTATTTTAACATACTTGACAAATGCAACTTAAATGTACTATTGTACAATCACTCTTATTTCAAATGGGCACTAACGCTTGTTATAATTACTGTCAGTCACCCCAATAACAAGGTGTAATACACCTGATTGGGCACCTGATGCGCCATTTATTCTTTAATATTTTTTGCGATTAGTACACAGTTTTTTTTTTAAGTATATGCTCCCCTACCTACCATAAACTTTCCACTCTTTTTTTTTTTTTAACATCTCACACTAGTTTTTGCATTTCATAAGAAACATAACATTTCATGTATTAATAAATGAGAAAAGCACAAAATGATTCAATAAATTGACAAAAATTATATATTGGTCCAGTGCAAAAAAATAAAATAAAATACATACTGCCATGCAATTTTTTTAAACCAATTTGTAAATATAGTAATTTTTTTTTAACCAATATGTAAGTAACCCTGAATAAATTAATATCTTTTTAACAACTATCCTTTTATTTTTTTTACCCCTCCGTTCTGGGACAATTTTTACAGTTATTTCGAGCACACGAACCAAGAAAAAATAAATATGTAAGTGTAAAGTTAAATAATAAAATAAAATAAGTGTAATTTATTGATTTTTGTGAGTGTAAATATTTCTTTTTTTAAGTGTGTGAAAATATAATTGGAATGTCCAAATAAGTAAGTGTGAAAGTAGAGGCAGCACCAAGGTAGTATAATTTTTTATATCAAATTATCAGCAATATATAATAATTCTTTTAACAAATTAAAAAAAAAAATGGGAAGAATATGTAATGGAAATCCTATGGAAAATGAAAATTTTCGGCGTCTTTTTACCATATCGCAACTAGAGTCTTTCACCTATGTTGTTTTAGCTGTTCACATCGAAAGCCTCGTTTGTCTCTACCATTGAAAATTCTAATAAGCGTTCCAAGGTTCCTAGGCTGTATTTATTTTCCAAGATAAATGTGTACCTATTGTTTAATAGGCATGTTTAAAGTTTTGGTTAGCCACCTGATCTGGTTTTTATTATAAAATATTAGGGATTTTGGACATTAGTAATTAGATAAATTTATGGGATTATATTTTTGTAAGCTCAATAAGTTGTCATACTTTTAAGTTTGGTCCATACGTTTCACTATTTTTGAAATTGGTCCTACCTTTTAAAAAAAAATTATTTTTAGTTCTTTTACCTGTTACAATGGGCTATTTGCCACCTGGAATTTTAATTTTATTTTGTATTTATTTTTTGGAAGTCAACTGTATTATTTTATATTTTTAATTTTTAACGGGTCGGACTAATTATATTCGGGTTGGGCTTATGAAATCGGGTCGGGCTTATGAGTAGGTTCAGAACACAATAAAAAAAACACCCTAAGACCAACTCCAGCAATTAGCTCTAATCTAGAATCAGTTCAGCACTACGCTATTATAGAATCAGCACCAAATCTCCAGCAGTTTGCACTACTTTTACACTAAAACAAAATATTTCTTTAGATTCTTCATATTTTAATAAATTTACTTTTATTATTATTCTATAATTATCAATAATTAATTTTTTAAATATTGATCAGGGATATATTAACTTCATTCATTTAAATTTTGATAAAATTATAAAAATAAAAAAAATGAAAAAAATAATATTCATAAAATTAAAATTTAAAAATTCATCAATAATATTACAATAAAATGTAAATTATAATGATAAATGTAATTCTTATTTATTTTTAATTAAATAAGATACACAAGTAATTACATTTTAAATATTGAGTAAACCGTATTATTTAAAGTGTCAAATATCTTATTGATTCTTGTCCTAATGAAATAATATTAATTTATATTAAAATTACAATTAAAAAAAAAAAACAAAGTAGTGCAACAATTTGCTACGCTATTTTTAGCGCACATATATAATAAAATAGTGTAAGATTTTATTGTAACACAAAATTAATTTGACTGCTGAAGCTCTAACAAATCTAATTGGTCGCAGCAAGAGGAAATCGTTCCAAAAAATGTCGATTTTTTCGTGGGATGAAATTAGATTTGTTAGGGTGTTTTTTTAATTGTGTTTTGAACATACTCATAAGACCGACCCGATTTCATAAGCCCAACCCGAATATAATTAGCCCGACCCGTTAAAAATTTAAAATATACTCCCTCCGTCCCAACTCCTTTTTTCACATTTTCTATTTTGGGATGTCCCAACTCTTTTTTCACACCTTAAAAAGGAAATAATTTACACTCACAAAAGTCAATAAAGTACACTTTTTATATTTTATTATTTAACTTCACACTCACATACTTCATACTTTTCTTAATCCGTGTGCCCAAGTCTTTTGGAAAAAAAACCCGGGACGGAGGTAGTAAAATTATACAGTTGACTTCCAAAAAATAAATACAAAATTAAATTAAATTTCCACATGGCAATTAACCTGCTGTAGCAGGTAAACGAACTAAAAACAAAAACTTTTTTAAAAGTTAGAACCAATTTCGAAAAGAGTGAAACGTATGGATCAAATTCAAAAATATGACAACTTATTGGGCTTACAAAAATATAATCCCTAAATTTATTGGGCATTTGGTCTAATGGGTTTTAGAGTTAGTTGGGGTTACATTCTTTATATATACTTGTATTCCTAAGTATTGTACACAATAACAACTACGCAGTATTATCAGTGATGTCTCCTGGCTTGGTCGCCCCCAAACGTAGTTCTTGTGATGAACTGGGTTACCAAGTCTCTTGTTTATTTCATTTCATTTATCGCATTAATTACAACACATTATCAGCATAAGTACCTGGGCCAACTGATCAAATGATTTAATAGGAACAGATTCGGGATCAATAGGAATGAATTTAAGACTCAACAAGAATGGATTCAGGACTCAACCGAATCAATCAAATATTTTTGGATTTAAACGATTATTTGTGAGTTTTCCTAATTATTTTATGTTTATGACTATACGAATATGTGTCCAGTTTATATGAACTGTATGAATATGCTTATAATGTTGTTTTTCGTATATTCATATGCCCACACAGTGTTTATTTACATAAATTCATGGTTATAATATGCATGTCGTCATGGATTTGCAAAATCTGATACAAATTATTCGAATTCTTTTTGTTCCTGCTTATATGATTGATATACACTGTTTATATGTATATATGTGTATATGTCTATAGGTTTTGAATACGTTTGATTATATGTTTTTATGAATCTGCTTCATTCTATTTTGTTTGATTCGAATAAAACCCTGATACAAAATTCAAACAAACCCAAAATTAACTCCTGTTATGCTTTTTATGATCTGGATATATGAATGTGTAAATCGGTATGTTTCATGCTTTTGTTTTGAGTATGTTTTATATCATGTTAATAATTGTATATGCGAATAAAATAAATCCAATTTTTTTTTTCTAACAATCTGAAACAATTGAACAAAACCTAGAATCCCCAATATTCACATTGTTTTGTTTAAAAAAAATCCATTTCTCAATTCCCATTCACACCATTTTCTCACCCCAGTATACAGAAATCAAAACCCAACGTTTTCTTTTCTGTGCTTCGATTTTTCCAACACCCAAAAACTAACTCAGAAATCCATTCAGTAATCAATAGAATACCTACCCGTGGCGGCGATGGGCCTACGGAGAACGACCATCGACCGCGAACGACGACCACATCAACGTCACTCTCGATTGGATTTCATGCGACGATGACTGATACGTGCAGCGATGGCCTACGCGAACGTCGCAATTTGCGAACGATGATGCTATTTTTCATTCTGCAAAATGGTGACGCACAAAGATCTCTCGTTCGGAGAGACGCGAATGGCAAGGAGCGGATGCTGTTAATGGCGATGGCTCTGCGACGATACCTGTACACTGCAATGACAGCCTCACAAAATGTCAAACGCGAATAGAGCGACGGCAAGCACCGCGACACCAAGCGCGATGGCAATGGAGCGGATCAAGGTCGATATATCAATATCCAAACATGCTCCGCGCTTCTGATCCGCTTTGCTCCATGCTCCACAGCAGGGAGCATTTTGAGATCCATGCCTGCCCCGCGCGGGGCAGATCTGATCCGCTCTGCCCCATCTATTAAATGTTCATAATTTTTAAAATTAATATATTAAAAAAAGCCTAAATAAAAAAAGTTTAATACTTTTTGTTACTTTTATTCTTTTCATATGCATTACATATATGTGTAATACTATATATATTACATAATATTATATGGAGCGGATCAGGGCAGGACGGAGCGGATCGGGGCAAAAATTATGCAGATCCATGCCTGATCTGCTCAGCGAGCGGGGCGGGGCAGATCTGCTCCATTCTTAAAACGGGGGCAGAGAGGGGCTGATCCAAACAGAGCGAGGCGAAGCGGATCAACTGTGGAGCATATCATTTTGTCATCCCTAATGGCAATACGAACAAGCAACGCCGACACATGATGACAACCGACGAACAAATTGCCTCCGATTTTACCTCTAATATACGCGACGACAAATTGCCTCCGAATTACCCTTGTCGGATTTTTCTTTGAAGAAACCCTTGACCAAGTCTGTGTACTCATAACCGAAAATCCTACAATTGTAAAAATTCCAAATGAGTCTATTTTTATTGGGTCTGTTCATTATTTTCAAATGGACTTTATTTATTTTATGACATATTTTTTTGACTTGGACTATTTATGGTTTGGGCCTGATTATTTATAATTAAATAGGCAGCTTTATTTTGCCATTATTTGGGCCTGAAGCCCATTTATAAAGGTCATGAGCTGAGTAGCAATAGAATTTAATTAAAAGTCCAATTTATTCCCCTTAATTATTTGATCCAATTTTTTAATTCTCTTAGCCCGCCTAATTTTTTTTAAGTGACACCTTAATACAAAGATCAAAATCCACCCCTGCCCAGAAGGCAAGAGCTCTGATTTTTCTGAGACACCATCTCAACCAAGACCTAAAAAATGAATACGTCACTGAAAAGAATCTCAATATATTATGGACATCCCTGCAGGATTGTTTCCAACAACAAACTGATGGTGATCCTTCCCCAAGCCCAATATGATTGGCTAAATCTACGTTTTCAAGATTTTAAATCTGTCACGGAGTACAATTTTGTCCTACATCGCATCGTATCTCAGTTACAATTAGGGTCACTTACATATTAATTAAAAAAAGTAGCTATATTTATAAATTGGTTCACAATTTCTGCACAGAAGTATAATTTTCTCCTGCACAGAAACCTATTTATAATTTGTGTAAATTTTGTGAACCATTTTGTATTTTTCCCTTAAAAATATGTCAATAGACAATCACTGAAAATGAGTTACTTCAAAAAACTTTATCCACCTTTCACGCAAATAACCTTGTACTCCAGCAGCAGTACAGGACCAAAAACTATACCTCCCACTCTGAGCTGATATCTGCACTCTTAGTTGTAGAAAAACACAACCAACTGCTTATGAAAAATCATAACACAAGACAAGTTAGCTCACAAGCAGTGCCAGAAGCACATGCTACTCCTCAGAAAAGTTTTAGAGGGCGTAGACGTGAAGAAAAATCTGATGCGAATATGGGCCGCAGATCGACTCGAGGTCGAGACCGTAGTAGGGGACGAGGCCGAGGTCGAGGTGGTGGTCAACAAAATAAAAAGATGTCCAAACTCAAGGACATGGAAAAGGTGTATCTCAGGATCAAAATCCTACACCACAATCGAGCTCTCATTTTCAGAATAAACAAGTCTATTACAAGGGTGGATGTGATGGTCACTAATCTCGAACATGTCGTACTCCAAAATATCTAGTGGAGGCTTATCAGCGGATGCTAAGAGACAAGAAGGGGAAGACTCCTCAAGGTGAATCACATCATACCAACCTGCCTGAAGCAGACTTTGACAAATACAATGACGATCTTTGGGTTGATGATATGCCCGTTCAAGACTTTGGAGACAATGAGTGATCGACACCTTCATGCTGACTATTTGCTTTTTATGTTAGACTTTATTTGTTATTATCCTGCACTATTGTTGTCTAACATATTTTGATTGACTTTCTTTTAGTATGTTTTATAGTTCTATTTGACATTATGGATTGTTTATTTGTGCTTTATTTTTTCAGTCGACCTCAATTGTCGATCACCATTGTCTATAAATTTATATGTATTAGATATTGTAGGACCTAAGTGATCCCTTGTGCGGTTGATAAATTAATGTATGTATTCTTTGTTCTCCTTAGTATTCTTCGTATCTATGCGTGTCAGTGTGTGCTTATGGAGAAGAATATTTTTTGTGTGTTGAAAATATTTAATATTTAATTAAACATTAATTTAATCAATTGGTATTGTTTGATCAATAAAATAAAGAGATTAAAATTAATTTTTTGGAAGTTAATTGATACGATTGTGTTCAACTCTCGGAGTAGATGAATTTAATATATTAATACTCACAAAACACATTACTGGTGAGTGAGAAATTGAATCAACAAATCAAAGTTTAAAACTTTGAATTAGGGAGAGAATTAATTATGTAAGAATTAATTCTCATCCCACATTGGAAAATTGGAAGACTAATATACATAATATTAGTAAGAAGTCAATGAAGTAATCAAATTATAGTTGATTGATTGGCAATCAAAATGGCCAAACGCGCGTGCCGAGCCGAGCCCGTGCCCATGTCCTTAGCTTTGGATCTTGGTAATTGGGCTTTGGGTGGACTTTGGGCCTTGGGCTTGATGTCCATCTAATTTTTTAGAACACAATTTTTTTTTTGATCCAGCCCAATTAATTTGGTAATGGGTCAAGCCCATACCGAAAGTTGACTTCATTGTACAGATTCAATGAATCTAAAGCTAACGTTAAGATGACTCAACACTGACCAGGTTCAATAAACCTAAAGCTGACTCCATACTGACTCAGCTCTGACCATCTCGTATCAGCATAAAAAATGTGTGAATTTTATTTATGGCAGGTCAACACTGATTGATTGCAATCAATCTCGTAAATGTTGACAATCATCAATTCTGTCCATCAGCATTAATTCTGACACATTTTCCCCCTTTACGAGTGGAGGTTCACATATAAATAGGTGTCCTCATTCATTCAAAGAACACACTAGACACACTCTCTGATCACTCCCTTGTCCAAACTCTGCATATAGTTTTTAGGTGCAGTCCAGTTTATAACGTCCTCTGTTCCCTGGAACTTCAAGTCCTGTGGTGCTGCACACTTGAAGGCGTATGTCGTTTTACCTTTGGGAGTGTTATTCCATTCTGAAGAGCATTACGGGGGAATATTCGCTTTGCGGGAAGGACTCCTCAACTTGATGGCAATTTCTTTTTTAATTGTAATCTTGTTTAATTTTCATGTAATTTTCTTCCCCGCACTGTATCCCCTTTTATTTATTTTACAGTTTGTATTAAGCAATCGACATAAAATCTTTTCTCTAACAATCACAAAGCGAATACTTTCAAAATATGTCGACTTGTGATAATACTATTATACCCCCTGTTGAATCTCCTTCTGGCGGTTCGTCAAACCCTCCCCATGCCACCACTACCCCTGTTCCCCATGTAACTGTCCAAGTTGGACAACCCTCTTCTCACTCAGTGGTGGCCCCCTTTCCATTTCCTGATGCTAGACCAATTATGGTCCACAATGAAAGACCCGATAAGTTTTAGAAGTGGCAGCAAAAGATGCTGTTTTACCTCACCACTTTAAGAGTTTAAGTTTGGCAAGATTTCTCACTGAGGATCCATCTGTGGTAGTTGAGAACGATCCGTAAAATGAAACATTCAGAAGCCAATGGTGACACTATGACTTCCTATGCCGAAATTATATTCTGGGCGGCCTGATAGATGGTTTATATAACGTCTATCAGAAGATCACCACGGCTAAGGAATTATGGAATTCCCTAGAAGCCAAATATGTGGCTGATGATGCTAGTACTAAGAAGTACCTTGTTGGAAAGTTCCTAAACTTCAAAATGATAGACTCTAAGTCTGTTGTTGAACAAGTTCAAGACTTTCAATTAATTCTGCATGACATTGCTACAGAAGGGATGACACTGCCAGATGTTTTTCAAGCAGCTGCAGTTATTGAAAAATTGCCTCCTAGTTGGAGGGATTTCCAAACTCACTTGAAGCTAAAAAAGAAAAGCATGACTTTACAAGAAGTCATTGGAAAGCTTCAAATCCATGAAGACGGCATGGTGAGAACTAAAAATATTGATGAGGCCAAAGCCAACTTAATAGAATCAAAGAAAATAAAAAGGCTAACAAATGACAAGGGGAAGAATTTTGTTGCAACAAAATTCAAATTTATCGGTGACTGTTACAACTGTAAAAAACCAAACCATATAGCCATAGACTGTGGAGCCCCAAAGAAAGAAAACAATAAAGGGTAACAATCAAGGGAAAATATGGTCCAAATGGATATCACTGAAGATGATCTTGCTGCCATGATCACTGAAGCGAACCTGGTGGACAACTCAAAGGAATGGTTCATTGACACTTATATCTATTCTGACAGGAATGCTTTCTCGACCTATGAGCCTACTGGTGGCAAGAAGCTGCACATAAAAATCAAGCCACGTCTGTGGTTGCTAGGGTTGGCAACGTCATTATGAAGCTGACCACTGACAAGAACCTCACTCTCCGAGAAGTTGTGCATGTCCCTGACATATGCAAGAATCTGATCTCTAGATCTATGCTTGTAAAGAATAATTTTAAACTTGTATTCAAGTCAAATATGGTTGTTCTTAGCAAGTACTTTGTGTATTTAGGACGTGACTATCTCCACGATGGTTTATTTAAGATGAGCACCATGGTTGTACTCCCTAAGGAAAAAATGATAAGAATAAAGAAGCTTCTACTTCCTCTTATATTGTTGTGTGTTCTAACTTATGGCATTACAAATTTGGACATGTAAATTAAAAGTCCATAAAACATTTAGTAAATTTAAATTTACTTGATATTAAAAATGTTAAAACAAACCAAAGATGCAAAATCTGTGTAGAAGCTAAAATGACAAAACTACCCTTTCCGTCAATAGAAAGAAATATTGAACCTCTAGACTTAATACACACCCATGTGTGTGATTTAAAATTTATTCAAACTAGAGGTGGAAACAAGTACTTCATCACATTCATAGATGATTGTACTAGGTTTTGTCACGTTTATCTTGTGCATAGTAAGGATGAAGCATTGTATGCTTTTAAACTATATAAAAATGAAGTGAAAAACCAGTTAAGCAAATGAATCAAAATGGTTCGTAGTGATTGTTGGGACAATCTGAGTATTTTGATTAGATCCCAAAACCCCTAATGATTTGCCTAAGTACAGAAGTCAGGATAGTCTAGATCAGGATTAGTCAGGTTAGGAATTCAGTTCAGGGGGAACGTGTTGAAGACTGAAGATTGATAGAGTCGACCTTGAAGTCTTTTGTCTGAAGTGTGCCTCACCCTGAAGTAGTCAGTGTCACTCTCGGTGTTGGCCTAAACTGAAGCTGAAGACCGAAGAACCTGAAGATCCATCCTGAAGACTATCCAAGACAACACCACTGACTTATGTTCCTACTGAGCACACTAAGCATGCTCTGGTTAGGACTGAGTTAGTGAAGGACAGTGTAACCTATCAGGTCGAGCTTAATGCTCGTAAGACCTGACTTAGGCATTGGGTTAGTTTATCTGATCCATGTAAGTCCAAAGCAAAAAGATTACGTATGCTATGGGACAGTTGACATTTATGTTAACACCTGAGAGACAAAGAGAATGTCAGTAAGACTCCATTAAAGTCAAACATTCATCCTGAGTAAATGACAAGAAACTCGGAGACTTGAATGAACGAGGAAGGACAAGTGTCAGACGAATAACTAGCCATTTGTACGGAGAGCCAATCGTCTTCCGACACGTATGTACAGAGTCTGCGCAGCAGTTAATGCGGCATTCAATGCGTCTCAGAGTTGCAGGCGGCGGGACAGAATTTCTTGATTAAGCATGGGAAAAGGTCAATAAGTACATCTAGCCTGCAACCACCCTAAAATAGGAAGATTTGGGTGGATCTCCTCCAACGGATCTATTTCAAATCTCTCCTATAAATACAGAGAACCTTGCACCCATTCAAGGTTAAGGGAAATTTCCAAGTGAAAGAATCTCAAGATTCTAAGCACTCAAAGTATACTTTGAACAACACTCAGCAATTAAATTTCCCTAGTGTTGTAGTAGGATTCACTCTGTATTTTGCTTAGATTGATAGCTCTAATCTTTAGCATCGATTTGTATTGCTAGGGCTATCCTTAGTTGTAATCAGAATACCAAACCCCTCAGGTTGTGAGGAAGGTTGGTTAGAAGGACTGTGACTTGTAAAACCACCCAGGGGCTAAGTTCCTTAGAGAGGAAGGAAGTTACTCGTGTCCATTGGCACGTAAAAATCAAGTTCTGATCCTTAGTGGAAGAGGATCACTTCCTGTTAAATTAGGCCATGGACGTAGGAGTTGGTTATCTCCGAACCACGTTAAAAAGCCCCTTGTTTGCTGATTTACATTCTTGCTCAGGATCATATTGTCATTCATTATAAACTGAGCATACTTGCATTGTTTTAAAACCATCAGGCTGAATCAATCATCCTGACCTTTAAAATTGTGCACCCGCCTTAACCACCCTTTTCTAAGAAAAGTCAGAGAAAATGTTTTCGGAAACTAAAACGAGTAGAAACTAAGGGCTCACATTCCGCACGTACTCTAGCTTACTGAGATAGTAGTCCAACTGACTTGCTTCCGAGCGGTTAGTAGGTTTGTTATCTCTACTGAGTTTCTGAGCACAAAACTCATACTCAGCCTATCTGACTCCTTGTTGACTTGTCCCTGCTGCCCCTGCGGACTATCAGCTTAAGTGAGTATTATCAGGATCTTCCTGACTGAGTGTGTAAGAGTATTTTTCTGAGTTTCAGAAAAATCTGACATCAGTGTATTCCCCCAATACACTGATTTAACTCGTTTTGGGACCAACAGTGATAGAGGTGAGGAATATGTAGCACTATTTGAGAAAATATATGTTGATTCTGGTATCATACATCAAACAATTTCTCCCTATTCACCTCAATCAAACGGTGTTGCGGAATGCAAGGATCGAACACTAAAGGTGTCATACCCGGAGTAAATAAAATTAAAGTATTCTAATTTTATTCTAATTTTATTCTAAGAGTTTTAGTTCCAATTTTATTTTCGTGGTTCTTTTAATTAGGAATTAAGGTTTATGATTAAATTTGTGGACTCCTTCATTACGAATTTGAGATTTAGATTTTAATTAAAATTTATTTGGATTTAAGTGTTAGATTTTTATTTTTGGGTTTCGATTAAGGATTGATTTAAATTCGTTTGGTTGTAGTGTTTCAAGGTTTTGGAACTAAGAATTTAAAATGGAATTTTATGGAAACGAACTAGTAGTATTATTTGAACTTTAAAATAGTATGGATGTTATAAAATTTAATTTCGAAGGATCAGACGTTTCTTTATGTTAATTGTGTCTTTATGTTGACGACATGCTAATCATAAGCAATGATCATGATCTTCTTTGCAAAACAAAGATCATGTTAGGTCGAAACTTTGATATGAAAATCATGGGTGTTGTTGAAGTGATTTTAGGAATCAAGATCAGTAGGACATCAAATCAAATATCCTTAACACAATGTCATTATGTGGAGAAAGTGTTAAAGAAATTCAACGTCTTTGATGATCCACCAGCTAAAACACCTTTGGAAGTGAATTTTCACTTGAAGAAAAATAATGGTGAAGTTGTAGCTCAACAACAATATGCTAGAGTCATTGGGAGCATTATGTACATTTCAAATTGTACGTGTCTTGATATAGCATGTGTCATGAATAAACTTAGTAGATTTACAAGCAACCCAAGTCACGAACATTGGATAGCTCTTAGAAGAGTACTGAGGTACTTAAAGTACACTCTAAACTTTGGACTACAGTACACCAGGTATCTAGCTGTACTCTAAGGGTATAGTGATGCCAACTTGATCTCAGACAGCAAAGAGTCATTCTCAACTAGTGGATATGTCTTCACAATATGAGGAGTTACTATGTCCTGGAGATCTACAAAACAAATGTGTATAGCCCGATCCACCATGGAATATGAGTTCATAGCTTTAGATAAAGCTGGTGAAGAAGCAGAGTGGCTTCGAAACTTCCTTGTTGGAATAAACCAGTACCTACTATAATGGTACATTGTGACTGTCAAGCCGCAATTGGTAGGGATCAAAATGATATGTATAACGGAAAGTCTAGACACATCCGTCAACGACATAAAGCCGTTAGACAATTGATCTCGAGTGGTGTAATATCCATAGACTATATTATGTCTAAGGATAATCTAGTGGATCCTCTAACAAATAGTATAAATTGAGATCAAATGTCCAAACTATTAGAAGGAATGATTCTTAAATCTACCGAACAAACTAAAGCAGTGGTAACCTGACCAAGTTGACTGGAGATCCCAAGATCTTGGTTCAACAGAAAAACTAAGTTGTGATAGTTAGACGAAATGCTTGGTAATCCGGCCATTTCTTATAGAACAGTACACCAAGTATAGAACCCTTAGGCGGTGTAGGTTAAGTCTGAAGACTTTTAAAGAATCCTAAAAGTCCTATTAAGGATAGAGTATTACGGGATACTAAAGGGGATTTCACTTATGTAAGTGTGAAGTAAGAGGCCGCTTCAAATATCATTGGATATTAAACACTTATGAATCCAAAGGGTGTCCATGGCCGAAACAGACAAAAATGTGAGAACAAGAAAGGACGTAGAGACTGTATTGCGTCACTGCTCACTGTCTCGATACACAGCAAGGTGGAAAAGTTCAAGGCATTGTATCTACTAGGCTGCCGGTGTATCCGGTAAGCTGGACTATGGAAGGTTCAAAACTCAAAGCTACCTGTCCAAATACAATATCGTCTCACTTGAATTGGGCTGTGTGTCTGCATGTTTATGGGTGAAATTTCCACTCATGTGGGGGATTGTTGGAAATATTTAATATTTAATTGAAAATTGAATAAGTTAATTGGTATTGTTTGACTAATAAAATGAAGAGATTAAATTAATTTCTCAGAAGTTAATTGATACGAGTGTGTTCTACTCTCGGAGTAGATGAATTTAATCTATCAATACTCACAAAACCAATTAATGGTGAGTGAGAAATTGATTCAACAAATTAAAGTTTAAAACTTTGAATTACGGAGAGAATTAATTATGTAATTAATTTCCATCCCACATTGAAAAATGAGAAGATTAATATACATAATATTAGTAAGACCGATAGAAAAAAAACATAATATTATTAAGAAGTCATTGAAGCTAATCAAATTATAATTGATTGATTGGCAATCAAAATGGCCACACACACCAGCGCTCTGAGCCGAGCCCGTGCCCAAGGCTGTGGCCTTGGACTTGGTCTTGGACTTGGATCTTGGCAATTGGACTTTGGGTATACTTAGACCTGGTGTTCATATAATATTTTAGAATACAAAAGTTTTGTGGATCCAACCCAATTAATTCGGTAATGGGTCAAGCTCATACCGAAAGTTGACTTCATTATACAGATTCGATGAATCTGAAGCTGACGTTAAGAAAACTCTACACTGGTTAGGTTCAATGTACCTAAAGCTGACTCAACTCTGACAATCTCGTATCAACACAAAAAAAATGTGCAAATTTCATTTATGGCAGGTCAACACTGATTGATTGCAATCAACAACTTGTTGATAATCATCAATTCTGTTCGTCAACATTAATTCTGACACATTTTCCCCCTTTACGAGTGGAGCTTCACCTATAAATAGGTGTCCTAATTCATTCTGAGAACACACTACACATACTCTCTGATCTCTCCCTTGTCCAAACTCTGCATATAGTTTTTAGGTGCAGCCTAGTTCATAACGTCCTCTGTTCGCTTGAACTTCAAGTCCTGCAATAGTGCACACTTGAAGGCGTACGTCGTTTTACCTTTGGGAGTGTTATTCCATACCGAATGAGCTTTTGACTATGACCGACGCTTGCACTCTGAATGGAGTAGATATGACATGCGTTGAGCACATCACGAAGTACATGTGTGTGTGGTAGTTGAGCCAAGAAATGATTCATTCCTCAATATAGATTTAGAGAGAATACTCGTCTTCTCATAACTAATTGGATCGTTAGTCATTGGCCAATGCACGTCATATTTGAAATAGTGTTCGAATATGACAACATGATCAATTAGTGAAAATGAGATAACATGATTAAGTTAATAGAATAGACACATTATCATATTCTAGACTTAATCAGAGTATTCGTGAATGAAAGGACTGTATCATTTTGAACTTCACATTACAGGTTGTTGCAGTTTCCTCGCAATGTACCTCATATGTCGAGAATGTCTGGTTTATTGTCTAGGGTTCAACTAAGACCATTAGTTCGACTAATCGCTTGACATATGAGGGCCTATGGGTCACACAAAATGTGATCCTCGTTTATGAATTAAAATAGTTTGATTAAATGATTCGATTTGATTGTAAATATTTAATCAAATGAGAACTATGATAATTCTATTGGATAGAGTATTTAATGTTTAATTAAATTAAATAATATATATAATGATGATATATTTGATATATTATTATATATATATTATAATAATCTATTTTTATTATAATTATGATTGGGCCATAATTAAATAAATAATAATAATAATAATGGGTTTATAGCCCATTGATTATTGTAGATATATATATAAAATGAGTGGGTATTGTGTGAATATTACACACCATAAAAAAAAGCCCATACATATCAATTTGACCCGATCCAATCTCACCTGGCCCAATAAACAAAACCCTAAAAACACACACAGTAGATTGTGAAAATTCACGTAATTGCAAATAAACGCAGAGCAGATTGAGTGAAGAATCTCCATTTGGTGGCGATGCTCAATCTCGTCTGGACAGCCGACAGGGCACTCAATCTTGACTGGACGGCTGATGGTGGTACCACGACAAAGAACTAAATCAGCAACGGGGCCACACTATTGAGCGATTAAAATCACAACAGAGGCGCCACAATGATTCAGCAAAAACTCAATTAATAGATCACATTCTCTCCATAAATTTTCTTCGATCACTACACATTCTTCGATTAATGGCAGAATTAAGAAGTAGAAGAGGTCAATTTCAGGTGGTTTGTCTAATTTCAGGTACACTTGGATTTTGTACTAACAATATTGTAATTCTGGAAATCTCATAATTTCAGGTGTGATGAAGGAAGACCGCAACCAGAGGACATCAGAGTATTCAACTTGTTTGGTGAGTTCACCTGAGAGGAACTCAATTTAACTCTTTGAATACTTGCAAGTTTATTACTAGAATTTTCAGAATTATGGTATTCTGGAATATGTTAGCTTTGAAAGAAGTTTGTAAAATGAACCAGAAATGATGTGTTGGAGCATATTTGTTTCTTGGATGGAGATGGAGTGTCTACTTTTTTTAGTTAGTCTTGTATGGAACCGTATCATGATATGAGACACCTAAATAGAATATGAATTGGGGATAACTTGTTATCATATTGGTAGGGGATAGGTGTTAATTATGTAGTCTCATGGTGTTAATTATGTAGTCTTATGAATGACAGTCTCAAATAAGTTTTTGTCCTTTTTTTTTTAGTGGTTGTTTTCTAGCAACAAGAAAATTCATGAATTACATGTTCTGTATTTATTATCAAGAAAAACTATGGGGAGAGGGAGAATGGAGCTGAAAAGAGTAAAGAACAATATTAACAGAAAAATGACTTTCTTCTAGAGAAGAAATGCGCAGCTCAAGAAGGCATATGAACTCTCTATTCTTTGTGATGTAGAGGTTCACCGTATCATCTTCTCTAGCATAGGAAAGCTTTATTAGTTTGATATCAAAAGCCAATAGGTAATATTTTATTCTGGTATACGTATATATATGAGTTTGGATATATATGTGTTTACACATATTTGATAGGATTTGGTTTTTTTATTTTTAATATATACATTTATATATGTGTGTAAAAATATATATGCTTTAGTTAGTGCTTGTTCTGGGAATGAGATACTCAGGGATTCATGCTTGTTCAATTAGAATTTTGGAGATGAAAATCAATGATGCAAAATCCAGACGGAATGAATACTAATCTTATGGGTTTCATAGTAGAAGGCTTCACAAAAAATCTTGGATTCTTATAATTTGCAGCTAGTGAAGAGACATGCTGCAGAGATATTTACCTCTATCATAATCGCCACTTTCTATTCTTTGTATTCCACTGCTTTCATGGGACGGTTAATCGGTTTGGAACCATCATTCACTGTATCAATTCTCTCCAGATGCATTACTGTGGCACTTGCTCTCAGCATTGTGTCTTTCATTGAAGGTTGAAAACTCACTTGTTTCTTTTGCATTAAATATGATAGCAAACCATTAACTTATCGTCTTATAGCAGCTGCTGTGGTATTAACTGGACTAGTTGGGGCTGATTTTGTTCAAACAGTGCTTGATAAGCTAAGATTCCGCGATCCTATTGCTCGTGGAATTGCAACAACATCAAGGTACAGGGATCCATAATTTTATTTACTCTTACATTAATGCAATTAACCATTTAGTGTTTTAAAGTTTCCTTTTGATTACCTTTCTTAGTGCTCGGCACAGCTGCATTATCAGCAAAGGAACCGGAGGCTCTACCATTTTGTGCAATTGCATATGCATTAATCGGCATTTTTGGTTTTGTGATTTGCTCGGTCCCAGCTGTTAGATAAAACTTGCTAGCATAGTGTAAGTGTGTAAACAATGTAATTTTAGTGCATAAATGAACTGGTGTTTGCAAGTATAGTGTAAGTGGGTAAACAGTGTAAGTTTATTATATTTGCAAGTATAGTTTAAGTGTGTAAACAGTGTAATTTTAGTGCATAAATGGAGTAGTGTTTGTACACATTCAGTGTGGTGATAGTTCATATACACTGTAGTGGTAATATACATACAGACTAACACATATACTGATGTGTTAGTTTGTATACAGTGTAGTGTATACTACTACTTCAGTATGGTTAAAGTAATACTATACAACTTGTCAACTAATACTGTATTGTGTACAAAGTAATACTATATTGTGTTTCTACTAATACTACATTGCTTGTTAGTTATAGTTTAAACTAATATCACAGTATGTCCAAAGTAATAACATACAACTTATAAACTAATACTATAGTTTATTTAAATTAATACTATACATATTATCAACTAATACTACAGTTTATTTAAACTAATACTATACATATAATCAACTAATACTACAGTCATAATACAAGGTTTGTTCAAATTCTCAAATGGACCTCGAGTCGCAAGATACGTTTGTAGACTAATACTAAAGTTTATTTCTTAATGCCCAAAGTAATACCATCCAATTTGTAGATTAGTACTACACTTTATTACATCCAACACTACATTGCTTTTTAACTAATACTATACAGCTCTTCAACAAATACTATAGTGTGGATAAAGTAATACTATAGTATGTTTCAACTACTACTTCAATATTATTAATGTAATACTATACAACTTATCAACTAATACTATATTGTGTATAAAGTAATACTATATTGTGTTTCTACTAATACTACACTGCTTTTTAATTATAGTTTATAATAAAAAATAAGTTCGAACACATACATAAGACCACCTCCAACTGAAAAGATATCATTAGTTTCACCACTAAATTTAATACTCGCCATCTTTTCAGTTTCATCCACATCTTATTTTCTTTTAAGAAATATAGAAGTAATAGTATCATATTTAAGTGCACAAATAACTATAATGAGCTTGTTTGCAAGCTCTAAAAAAAAAGTGTAGAATCACTTTTTTTTGAAATTGATAAAACCCAACTTTTCAAATAAAAAAGTGATTCTACACTCTTTTTAGATTTTGCAAACACACTCAATATCATATTCCATCTACAAAAATAAATATGTAACAGCATTACAAGAGATAGATGTACTAAGAGGTATATGCGTACAAGAGCTTATCACAAACACTATACTGTAATCCATCTACAAAATTTACATATCCACATAATTATTACAAATAATTAAACAACAACAAAATTTAACCACCAAGAAATACAAATCAAATCATGCTCAAAACAACAAAACTTATGCCTAACCAACGAATGATTAGCAGCAATTTACACCATAACATCATATTGTATTCTTTCAACCAGCAGCTAGCTGGGTAAATTAGCTAAATAGTTTAAGGGTCTAGGAAATTTCTGAAGAAAATAAAAAAAGAAATAAATGTTGACTTGGGCAAAAGTCAACTACGATTATCAGCTGGGTAATGTGGTTCTTCTGAGGTGGCAATAATTATTTACAACATCATCTTCTAATTTTCCACACAGATCAAAACGAGTTTGTGTAGAAATCTGAGTTCAGAGAACACGAAGCTGGGCAAGAAAGGCAGCACAGAGATCAAGAAACAGGAACTGTGGCCCCTGGACTTTCTGCATATCAAGTAAATATTTGTCTTCGCGAGTTTTGTAAAGCTGAATCAATTGCACAAGAAAAATAAAAATGTTAAGCATCTTTAGTCAGGGAGAGATAAAAAAGATGACAAGCAAAAGTAAAGTAAATTACATATAAAATTTATTACCTGCAATTCAAACTTCACCACGCTTTGGGGTGTAGTATTCTCATCATTCTCAATAATAGCAGATTCATCTCCAGAATAATTAGTATCGTGCATAGAATTGTTAAATATCCCTTCATGGTGACCAAGAGTATATCTACATTTCATGTTGTAATGTCCTATCTTTTCCAGAAAACTTTTAATTCTTGAAGGGCTTTAAGAACTTTTATCATTATCTCACGGAGGGGTAAATAGCATGACTATTAAAGCATTGCACTTTCCAAAATGGAAATAAAAATATTCAAAATGTACAGATACGTACTATCAATCCTGGTTCCTATTTGAAAACAGATAGAAGTGTTTCTTTGAATACCAATACGAAAATATTTAGAGAGGTAACACTAGAGTCATGCTCAGCACATGTAAAGATCTTAAGGCGGACCATAAAAATCTAACCATTAGAGCTCAAGATTCACTCATTTTAAATCCTCTCATCAGAAGTATTAAAACACTTCCCTAACCTGGAGTCCAAGTGCCCATTTCTTATCCACTGATACATGCCTTCCTTCAAATTTTTGGAGGACAAGAGATGTTGCAGTCTCACTTGATTCCTTCGATTATACCTACCTTCCTACAGATAAAAGTATTCGCGCAAACATGTAAGGTTTGATGAAAACAAGCACATGTGAAATACATTACGACAATGATGATACAAAAAGTTTAGAGAATGAAAAGTAGCATAATACAAACTATAGAACCACACATACTGGAAACGGGTTGAACGATGGCTTATATTTATAGTGTGTATGTCTGATTTGTTAAGATGAAAAAAAAAAAAGAAAAAGAAAAACCATACCATGGTCTCTTGAAAGTTAGCTCCAACGTAGCCATTGGCAACACGAAATCGATTGTCTAATAGTAAATAGTACTCCCTCCGTCCCAGAGCAATTTGCAAGGGAGGAGGAGGGACACACAAATTAAGAAGAAAGTAGAATAAAGTAAAAAAAAAATAGTGTTTTGAGGGTTAATTTGGTAAAATTTTATGTAAAAAGTGAAAAAATTAGTTGGATTGAGTGTAATGTGGGCCCAAAAAGTGAAAAAGTAATGGCATTGTGTAAATATGTAGATATTGTGAGGGTGAAGTTTATAAAAAGGTTTCTTTTTTTTTTGGTCTGCAACTTGCAAATTCTTGCAAATTCCTCTGGGATAGTGGGAGTGTGTATCAGTACCCGAAAAATAGCCAAGAATTAGGAATGCCTAAACATCAATATTACAAGGATAAAGTAACAAAACTTACCTCATTTTGAACCCTGTTAAGAAGGGATTCAGTAACAGCAATCCTGTCAAATCCCCTCTTAATCACTCCCTGAAGAATCTCTTCACCAATCTGCACATTACAAAGTTCGAACAAAAGAGAGGTTTCACTTGTTATGGATTGAATCAATATGAATGGTTACAGGCATTAGAAGAATCAGAGAAAGTATATGTTCCTTCAAAAGAAGAAAAATGGTAATGAAACAACAACATCAGATAACCATCAGATGCAGATGCAGATGCAAAGAACTAGAATCGAGATTCAGAATTTGTAGATCACAACTTCTCAGTCTTGATCTTCCTAGAATGTGCTATACATATTGGAGACTTTATACATCAAAAAGGAAATTAAGATACTGTATTGTGAGTTCCTATTAACCTTTTTAGCTTGATGTGAAGTATCCGGTGATGGCACAACCAAATAACGTGGGAGATGTGTGCACGAATATCAGGAATACTCATTCGTTTCATAGGATCAACTAAAAGCATCAGGAATACCTATGTGTGAATGATATATAATCAGAGCAACGGCGGAAGAGACAAGCGCCCGAGGTTCTGCCCGTCGACGGATAACGGAGCAACGACGGGAGAGACAAGCGCCCGAGGTTCTACCTATCGATGGATACTGTCTAAATAGAGCAACAGCGGGAGAGACGAAATGGAGTGGGGGCGTGCGTGGTGAGAAGAAGCTGCAGGCCGTCGTGCGTGGAGAGGAGAAGCGGCGTGTAAGTGTGCGTGGAGAGACTAGGGTTTTTCAGATTTGAGAGAGAGTGATAATAATCTGAAATGAAAATGGGTAAAAATATATTATATATTGACCCGAAAAACCGACCCGTAATTGTTATATATGGATCTCATATGTGTGTATATCATTCACACAAAACTTTGTGATATAGCGGTTTTCGTGAACGGGTATCACTTGGATACTGTAGTAGAGGATACATAAGATTTTTCTTTTATCCCTTGTTTATTTTGATATATAACTTACTGATTCTGTGTTGGGAATTAATTTTATTCCGCTGTTATCTCTGATTATGTCCTAAATTTCCCAACAGTGGTATCAGAGCTAGGCTTTGATGGTTGTATGTCATTTTAGTTTTCGTACAGATTATTGCTTAACTTCCAATTTTGTTCTGCCCAATTTTGATTTTAGAAATCAAAACTCACCGATAATCTTTCTAGGAAAATGGATTGCAATTCTGAATAATAATCCGTTTGTAAACCGGAAACTGTTACAATAATTAATCGTAGTGTTTTCAGAAAACTTTATAGTGAATTGATTTTGTAACCAGTATTGTTGACGAAATCGATTACTGGAATTGAAATTGTGACCAGTTACGATTTATGAAACCAATCATTTCTAAAATGATTTGACTGGAGTAACATTCCGTCGAACAATGGGATTGTTGGTGAATCCTGACTCTCGAGTGATGTTTGACCTCGACGATTAGATCGACTTGGACATCCGTCACTGCCAAGAAGATGGGGCCGCGCCACCACTCCGGCGCTTGGTGCATCGCCTGTGTTCCGTCGGAAACTCACGTCTGTGCTGAGGTCGTTCGATGACGAATCACCCTGTGGCGATGGGCGACCGTTTTGGCCCTGTCATGTCGCAGCGACTGCTAGATTGTTGGGCAATCGTTGCACTACAGATCGGACGCACGAGGTCATAGGTGCTGTGATTCGTGTCGAGTCATGGCGGCTGCAGCTCGGTCGCTGGGCGGCGCTGGTTGAATCGCACCTGTGCGCTGCTCGCGTCACATCTGGTCCAACAATGTGTCGACGGAGGCGCGTTCTTTTCAGTGCGATGTACAGCGGGCGGCTGCACGGCGCTGGATTTCACGACACTAGGCGTCGCGTCCCTCTTCCGGCTTTAAGACGTTACGACGCTAGGCGTCGCGTGGCGTCGGGGCGACGAGTACGCGCAAATCCACGACGCAGGTTCGTGCGCTGGTGATCGAGCCTCCGTCTCACGCTGAGGCGGCGGGCACTGATCGAAGCAAAAGGGCGGCTGCAATTCGACGCCGTGGGGCGCTGGGTTCGCCGCCGGTATGGGCCGCTGGGAGGAAGGAGTCTCGGAGGAGATTTGGTTGCGGTTTTGTTAGACGGAGGTCAAAGACCAACTTACTTTTCCCTGTATGCGGCTATGTGGCGTTTGTAACCTAGGGCTGGGTTGAGAATTTGATTCTCCCCAGGCCCTTCTTCGCAAACTTTTCTCAAATTGCAAATTAGTCCCCTGATTAACATTAATTATAATAAAGTTTAAGGCCTGTTTGTCTTAATATTTTAATAATTCTGAATTTTAATTAAGGGGCTATTTGGTTATTAAATTGAGAAATTTTTTTAAATAAAATTTATTTTGGGCAAAATAATTTTGGAAATTTTTAGAAATTAAACCAAAAGTTTAAGAACTTGTTGGTAATTCTAAAATAAGCAATATTTATCTACGAATATTAATTTATTTGCGCATTTATTTGATTTATGTGCTTATGATTATTAAATAATTAAGATTATTTATTTTAATTATAAAGCATAAAAATTTGATTAATTGCTTTACTTGTATAACTATTATGTGAATTATTTTTTATATTAATAGTTATAGTTCGTTATATTGTCTGGGTAGGCGGCACCCAGTATTTGTCAGACCGTAAATCATGTTTGGGTAGACGGCACCCAATGTTTGTTAGACCGTGATTTATGCTTGGGTAGACGGCGCCCAATCTTTGCTCTTTTTGAATGAGTATGATTGATTGGATCTTGTTTAAGCAATTAAATACCCCGCCTTAAAATGTTCCTCAATTAATTATGGTTATCATTTAGAATGCAAGACATCTTCCATCATAATTAAAAGTTAAACCGAGGATTTCATTCCAAGAGTATTTAAGACCCAAGTCTTTTGCTCGAATTACATCTGTCGGAACTTTTATAGGGACACGAGGTGTCGCCGTATGATGGTTGTTAACAACCTAAGTTGTTTCACCAGCCCAAGCAGGGGAACAATGAGGGGATGTCAATCGGACTAGGTTCGATAAACTAGAAATTGTAGATGTTACAATTGGTTTTGACACCTACCAGTTATACTATCGCAGTAATCAGCCCAAGCAGGTGTTGTGGTAGTAGTAATGTGGATCCTTGTCCATTATAATTTATATTAGATATAAATTCGTACTCTTCCGATGAGGTCGTTGAGTATGTGAAAATAATGGAGACAAAATAAATTAAAGGCCATGTGTTATTTTGATTGCTGAATATCGATCATAGGAATTATGTGTTTTAATTCCCGTCCATTTTATTTCTTTATTCCTCTAGGTTGAAATGAATAATCTGTCATTGAGATTTGTTCTGGAAACAAATAAATTGGCTGGGCCAAACTTTCTGGATTGACAACGCAACGTGTGTTTGGTGCTGAGACAGGAAAAGATTGAGTACGTGTTGAACACGCCAATCCCCAGAACCTCAGATGTCGGTTCTTCTGAGTCTGCTACGTTTGACGTTGAAGGTCAGAAGAAGCATCAAGAAGATGCTAAACAGGCGCAGTGTATTATGCTACATGGGATGACCCCAGAGCTTCAAAGGCAACATGAGAAAATGGATCCCTACGAAATGCTTCAAAACCTAAAGGATCTCTTTGACTCTGAATCTCGCTCGGAGAAATATGAGGTCATGAGAGATCTATTTAGGTGTCGAATGCGTGAAGGGGGAAAAGTTTCACCTCATGTACTGAAGATGATAGGGCTAATTGAGAAACTGACGTCCCTAGACATTAAACTAGGGGACGATGTTTCTGTTTATGGCATTCTTCAGTCACTACCAGATTCATTTTCTAGCTTCGTGGTGAACTATAATATGAATAAGACGGTAGCGACAATGCATGAATTGCATAATATGCTTAAAACTTTTGAAGCTACTACTACTAAGGAAAGAAATGTGCTCATGTCGAGCTCTTCTGTTAAATCTGCTCATAAGGGCAAGAAGAAGCAGAAGAATAAGGCTAAGAAAGGTTCTAAGCCTAATACATTGAAACCTAAGGGTAGTATTCAAAAGAAAGAGCGGGTTGACAAGGATGTGTGTCTTTACTGCAAAAAGAAATGACACTAGAAGAGGGACTGCAAGGTTCTGGCTGCTGAGACATCTGGCACTGGAACAGGTATGTTTGTCATTGAGATAAATATGTCTACTAATAGTTCTGTCTGCTGGGTATTAGATACTGCTTGTGGATCTCACATTTGTACGAATGTGCAGGGTCTCAGGGAAAGCAGAGCGGTTAGACCGGGTGAAGTCATCCTACTCGTGGGAAATGGAGCACGAGTTGCTGCAGAACGTGCAGGAACCTATGTAATAGACTTACCTAGTGGTTTTAGATTAGAACTTAATAATTGTTATTTTGTTCCATCTATTACTAGAAACATCATTTCCATTCCGATGGTAGACATTGAAGGTTTTTCTTTCCATTTTTCTAATAGTAGTTGCTACCTTATATTGAATGGTATTGTTTATGGGAATGCTTCACTTGTGAATGGTTTATATTTGTTGAACTATGGACATGAAATTCTTAATGTGCAAAACAAAAAACCTAAACTTAGTAATCGGGAAAACCTCACCTTCTTATGGCACTATAGACTTGGCCATGCTAATGAGAAAAGAATTGAGAGGTTAAGGAAGTTAGACTACTTAACCCCATTTGACTTTGAGTCTTATGGAAACTATGAATCTTGTCTCAAAGGTAAAATGACTAATAAACCTTTTTCTGGGAAAGGGATACGAGCCAAGGAGGTATTAAAGTTAGTTCATACAGATGTGTGTGGACCACTACCTACTCTAGCAAGAGGTGGTTTTGGATACTTCATAACTTTTACTGATGACTTCTCGAGGTATGGATACGTGTATCTTATAAGACACAAATCTGAGGCTTTTGAGAAGTTTAAGGAGTACAAAGCTGAAGTAGAAAACCAACTTGGGAAAAGTATTAAGACTCTTTGATCAGATCGAGGAGGAGAATACCTTAACCATGAGTTCCTGGATTATTTAAAGCTACATGGGGTCCAATCTAAATGGACACCTCCTGGAACACCACAAATGAATGGTGTATCTGATGACATATTATATATATGATGACATATTAATTTTGGGAAACAACATTCCATTAATGCAATCCGTGAAAGATTGGTTGTCCAAATCCTTCATGATGAAGGACTTGGGTGAAGCTTGCTACATTCTTGGAATAAGGATCTATAGAGATAGATCTAAAAGGATGTTAGGGCTGTCACAATCCACCTACATAGATAAGGTATTGAGGCATTTTTCTATGGAGAACTCTAAGAGAGGTTTTCTGCCTGCAAATCATGGGATCAAGCTTTCAAAGAAGGATTGTCCTTCTAACGAGGCTGAGATCGAGCACATGAAAAATGTCCCATACACCTCGGCTATTGGGTCGATCATGTACGCCATGACTTGCACTAGACCTGATGTGGCTTACCCTGTCAGTATAACTGGTAGATACCAACAGAATCTGGGTGAACCTCACTGGATTGTTGTGAAGAACATTCTAAAGTATCTTAGACGAACTAAGGAATGTTTCTTAGTCTATGGTGGACAACCAGAGCTAGAAGTGACTGGATTCACTGATGCTAGTTTTCATTTTGATTGCGATGATTACAAATCGCAATCGGGATATGCATTCATTCTCAATGGTGGAACAGTGAGCTGGAATAGTTCCAAGCAAGAAACAACTGCAGATTCAACAACCGAAGCTGAGTACATTGCTGCATCAGAAGCCGCAAAAGAGGTTGTCTGGATTTTACAGTTCTTGAAAGAACTAGGGGTAGTTCCGAGTGCCAATCGTGCAATAAAACTGTATTGTGATAATACTGGTGCGGTTGCACAGGCAAATGAACCGAGATCTAATAATAGAAACAAGCATGTACTTAGGAGTTATCATTTGATCCGAGAGATCATAGGGAGAGGAGAGATAGAGTTGGAACGAATTCCCACAGAGGATAACCTTGCAGACCCTTTCACTAAGATACTTAGTGTGCATGTATACGCCAGACACTTTGAGAGTCTTGGTGTTAGGCATATGGGTGATTGGCTTTAGGCCAAGTGGGAGATTGTTGTATTTATGTCCTAGAAGACAATCATTTGTTAGGACATCGTACTTGATCGATTATTCAGTATCTTATTATTGACTTTTGTTTAATAATATTTGGCATTGCATTATGTTGAATACTGTGTTTTGATTGTTTGCATAACTATTCAGACTTGTGTTCCCATGAATTAATATCGTCATTAAGGATGTGAGATCTTAGATGACTATGACATGATTCTTAACATAGCTCCAATCAATGATCATCGAGATTGGGATATCGATGATGCGATTGAGATTGGTGTGCGATCTGCATCATACTCTTAGAGAGTGTAGTGATTCTCACAACTACGAAATACTAGGTATCTCATGATGGATGCACAGATACTTTGTATAGTATTAGCATACCTAACCAAGAAATCTTTTGATGTATTCTATTTACGTATCTACGAAAGTATTGGTTTGTGGAGTAATGTAATAGTCCTCTGACTTGAGGTCAATACACACAACATGTATGGAGTGATGAGCTTTTGACCATGACCGACGCTTGCACTCTGAATGGAGTAGATATGGCATGCGTTGAGCACATCACGAAGTACATGTGTGTGTGGTAGTTGAGCCAAGATAGGATTCATTCCTCAAAATAGATTTAGAGAGAATACTCGTCTTCTCATAACTAATTGGATAGTTAGTCATTGGCCAATGAACGTCATATTTGAAATAGTGTTCGAATATGACAACATGATCAATTAGTGAAAATGAGATAACATGAGATAACATGATTAAGTTAATAAAATAGACACATTATCATATTCTAGACTTAATCAGGGTATTCGTGAATGAAAGGACTGTATCATTTTGAACTTCACATTACAGGTTGTTGCAGTATCCTCGCAACGTACCTCATATGTCGAGAATGTCTGGTTTATTGTCTAGGGTTCAACTAAGACCATTAATTCAACTAATCGCTTGACATATGAGGGCCTATGGGTCACACAAAATGTGATCCTCGTTTATGAATTAAAATGGTTTGATTAAATGATTCGATTTGATCGTAAATATTTAATCCATGGAGAACTGTGATAATTCTATTGGATAGAGTATTTAATGTTTAATTAAATTTGATTAAATTAAATTAAATAATATGTATAATGATGATATATTAGATATATTATTATTATTATATATATTATAATAATCTATTTTTATTATAATTATGGTTAGGTCATAATTAAATAAATAATAATAATAATGGGCTTATAGCCCATTGATTATTGTAGATATATATATAAAATAAGTCATAAGACTTATTACGTGTGTGACACAAGAAACCCTAGTTCTCTAAAAAACCTAGAAAGTAAAAAACTTCCGCAGAAAGTTTACTAGCATACTTTGGAGAAGTTGGCTGCAATCGTTGCGATTTTCGTGAACGCGGGATCACGTGGATACTGTAGTAGAGGATACACGCAAATCAATTGTAAGATTTTTCGTTTATCCCTTGTTTATTTTGATATACAACTTACTGATTCTGTGTTGGGGAATCAATTTTATTCCGCTGCTATCTCTGATTATGTGCCTAGATGCCTAAATTTCCCAACAGAGGATTCCTCGATTCGATGGTCGTTTCATTTTTTTATTGTAATCTTGTTTAGTTTTCGTGTAATTCTTCTTCCCCGTTGTATCCCCTTTTATTTATTTTACAGTTTGTATTATCCAATCGACATAAAACCTTTTCTCTAACATTGTGTTTAGTAGATAGTGCTACCACACATACTATCCTGAAAGATAAAAAAAAATTTCAATAGTGATATATATTTTGATGACTCACTATCTAGATTGTCGAAAAGCTTTCTTCTTTTTCGTCTAGATTGTATTACACATACATCAGACCTTCTAATCTCCACACAACACTTAGCTTAAAATTTCATGATCCAAATTCTTTTGAATTATGGCATGAGCGGTTAGAACATCCAGGACAAAATATGATGCGTCAGATTTTATGTAATTCAATTGGCCATAATCTAATTAATAACAGAATCACTTCTGTTAACGAATACATATGTGATGCATGCACAAAGGGTAAACTCATAATACGATCGTCTCGTACTAAAGTAAGAACTGAATCTCCCAATTTTCTTGAACGAATTCATGGAGATATTTGTGGACCTATACATCCTTCTTCTGGACCATTTCAATACTTCATGGTCCTTATTGATGCTTTCACTTGGTGGACCTATTTTACTTTACTATCTACCCGTAATACTGCTTTTACAAAGCTTATTGCTCAAATCATTGAAATAAAATCACAATTCCCAGATTATCCAATCAAATCCATTCGAATGGACAATGCCGGTGAATTCACCTCGAATGCATTTGATGATTATTGCATGGCATTGGGAATTAAAGTGGAACATTCGGTCCTTCACGTTCATACTCAAAAGATCTAGTTAGATCATTAATCAAACGTCTCAAATTAATTGCTAGATCATTACTACAAAATACCAACTTACACATTTCATGTTGGGGGCATACAATTTTACATGCATCATCTCTTATTCAAATCCGACCAACTGCATATCATGACTAATCCCCTTTACAAATGGTTCGTGGGAATGAACCTAACATTTCCCATCTGCGTACATTCGGTTGTGCAGTGTACTTTCCAATACCACCTACAAAGCGTACCTCTATGGGCCCACAAAGAAAACTAGGTATATACATTGGTTATGTATCTCCTTCTATCATAAAATACCTAGAACCTTTTAATGGGGATCAGTTCACGGCCCGGCTCACTGACTGCACATTTGATGAAGATCATTTCCCGGTATTAGGGGGAGATAAGAATAAAAAATCAAATGAATGCTGAGAAATTACATGGAATGTAAAAGATCTTCAATACTTAGATCCATGCACTAGTCAATCTGAATTTAAAGTTCAAAAGATAATAAACTTGCAATACTTAGCAGGTAACCTGCCAAACGCATTCACTAATCATAAAGAAGTGACCAAATCACATATTCCTGGTGTAAATGCGCCACAAAGGGTACAAATCCCTTTGAAATCAAATGTTGATACCCCTACACGCCCAAAGCATAAAGGAAACTTTAACACGAAAGAATTAAATTCACGGAAAAATAAAGCTAGTAAAAATATTGAGTCACCCTTGAAATCTTCTGAAGACGAGAATCCTAGTAAAAATGCACGTGCACAAGAAAATAATGACACTAGGATTGCAAAACCACTAGACAAAAATATTTTGGGAAATGAAGAGGATCTGGTTGATGTAAATATTGAAGTTTCAACGAACTTCATAAATACAGAAGAAACTTATAATAGAAATACTACTGTTGTCGATAACATATTTGTAGTCACAATTACTCTTTCTGTTTCAAACAATGAACTGGATCCAGAACCCAAAACCATTGCCGAGTGCTAGAAGCGCTTAGATTGGGTAAAATGGGAAGAAGCAATTAAGGCAGAGCTAGACTCGCTAAATAAACAAAAAGTATTCGATTATATCGTACCTACCCCTAAAAATTTTATGCTTGTAGGATACAAATGGGTATTTGTACGAAAACAAAACAAAAATAATAAAATAGTGAGATACAAAGCGAGATTAGTAGCTCAAGGGTTCTCGCAGAGACCCGATATTGATTTCGATCAAACCTATCCTCCTGTTATGGATGGAATAAAATTCCGCTTCTTAATATCCCTGATAGTAAAATTAAATTTAGAAATGTAGCTAATGGATGTAGTCGCCGCATATTTATATGGATGATTAGATACTGATATCTATATGAAAATCCCTGATGGATTAAAGATTCCCCAGATATGGAATAATGAAGATTGTAGTATGTTCAGTATAAAGCTACAACGATCATTATACGGTTTAAAATAATCAGGTCGAATGTGGTATAATCGACTTAGTGAATTCCGCCTGAAGAAGGAATATGTAAACAATGAAGTCTTTCCTTGTGTTTTCATAAAGAAATCACTCAATGATTTTTGTATCATCTCAGTATATGTTGATGATCTAAATATAATAGGAACAAGGAAAGAGATTGAAGAAACGAGTTCAATCTTAAAAACAGAATTCGAAATGAAAACCTTGGGTAAAACCAAGTTTTGTCTCGGCATGCAGATCGAGTACCTCCCTTAAGGAATCCTTATACACTAGTCAACTTACTTAAATAAAGTGTTGGATAGATTCCATATGGACAAATCTCATCCACTAAGTACAACAATGGTTGTCTGTTCCCTTGAAATGGAAAATAACCCATTTAGACCTAAAGAAGATACTGAAGAGTTATTAGGACTTGACGTTCCTTATCTTAGCGCAATTGGCGCACTACTCTATCTTGCAAACTGCACTAGACCGGATATTGCTTTTGCAGTGAACTTACTTGCAAGATTCAATGTCTCTCTCACGAGGAGGCATTGGAATGGTGTGAAATATGTCTTAAGATATCTTCAAAGTTTGCAAGATATTGGTTTATTCTATCAAATAAACCAAGACAAAACACTAGTAGGTTATTCAGATGCTAGTAGAGCTGTCAATTGCCCGGCCCGGCCCAGCCCATCGGGCCAACTGCAATTTTCTAAGCCGGGCCATGATTATTTGGGCCCGTCCTGGCCCTGGGCGGGCTACCGGGCCATCGGGCCAAATCGGCCCGCTTTTTTTTTTAAAATTTAAATTTTTATAACAATGTTATTAGTTATTACCACTAGCATAAATATACATATAAAGTACTTCCTCTGCCCCATAGGAATTTGCACACTTTTCTTATTTGGACGTCCCACACAAGTTTGTACACTACTAAAAAAGGAAAACATTGATTTACGTGCAAACTCACAAATCTTTACACATATTTACCCATATACCACTACTTTATCTATAAAATATATTTTCCTTAAAAAAATGTGTCGTCCAGTAGGGTGCAAATTCCTATGGGACGGAGGGAGTATTAGATTTCGTGGAAACCCAAGTCCTGCATATAAAAAAAACATTAGGTATTCATACAAGCATGTTGACTTATTCAACATCACTAATAACTTCTCTTTACATGAATAAGGCAATAGACACTTTCAAAATATGCATAATTCGTATTGCATTATCCGATGCATTAAAAGTGGAAATGTAATAACCACCCAATATCACAAGAATAATGTTAATACTCCAAATGGAGTCCGACACCTTTTATTGTATATATCATCATAAGGCAGAAGTCATATTTCAACAGTAATCTCATAATTTGCAATGCAATTCTATTCATAATTCAGAAAGAAACGCATCAGTAATTGATTCATTTCAAAAAATCAAAATTACGCCGTTATGGTGTATTCACAAACACACACACAATAGAGTGCAAATGGAAACCAACAAATGAACATATTATTAATGAACATATATATTACCAAAAAGTATGCATATTAATTGTCTCAGAATTTATAATTATCTCTTATAGTACAACTCATATTCTAAACTACATCAGAATCCTCTTAGCACAAATAGCAAATGCTTAACTACAACAAAGTAATCCCCAATTTCGAAATTAAAAAAAAAACTACCGAGCCAGCCCTGGGCCACCGAGTCGGCCCGAGCCCGAAAGGCCCGACGGGCCTACTGGGCCGGGCCAAATAGGCCCAGTTCTTTTCGGGCCAATAGTTTTTGGACCGATCCTGTCCTTTAGGTCGGGTTTTTCGGGTCGGCCCATCGGGCCGGGCCCATTTTGACGGCTCTAGATGCTAGCTATATGTCTGATCCTCACAATGTCAAATCTCGGACTGGTTATATTTTTCTCTGTGGTGGTACAACCATCTCATGGAGGTCTGTTAAACAAACTGTGATGACCACCTCTTCAAATCATTCAGAGATATATCTCTGTATGAGACTGCACGAGAATGTGTTTGGTTAAAATCGTTAGTAAAGCACATTCACGATTCGTGCGGTATCCCTCTAAATGACATAACTCCTACTATAATTCATGAAGATAATGTTGTCTGTATTGCTCAAATGAGTAACGACTATGTCAAAGGGAACTTGACGAAACACATTTTCCCTAAATTCTTTTATCCTTACGAACTCCAGAAGAGTGGTTAAATTACAATACAACAAATACACTCAAGTGACAATCTTGCAGATTTGTTCACTAAATCTCTTTCTACATCTACTTTTGAAAAATATGTTCATGGGATTGGGATACGTCGACTTTGAAGATTGTTATTTTTCAGAGGGAGTATCAACTTTAAAACAATCCTGAAAATTGTATCCCGAAGATTGACCATTGTACTCTTCCTTGTTAACTGAGATATATTCTTTCAAATTATAATTATAATGTCCAAGGGGGAGTGTTATAAAATATAAGGAATTGTGGACATTAGTAATTAGATAAGTACATTGAGTCTAAGGTTATAAAATATATGATATACTCCCTCTGTCCCAAGATAAACTTCACATTTTCCTTATATGGACGTCCCAACTCTTTCTTCACACCCCAAAAAAGGAAACAACCCACACTCACAAAAGTCAATAAAGTACATTTTTTTATATTTTATTATTTAACTTCACACTCACATATTTCACTTTTTCTTAATATGCGTGAAACTCCACCTATAAAAAAAATATTGGGACGGAGGGAGTATCATTTGGTTTTGCTATAAATCAAAATCGCAATCATTATATGAGATGACCGCCTGAAATGAAACTATACTCTAGAAATGTACCACAATCATAATTCCAATCTCCACAATAGGAAAATCACATCTCAGTGATCTCACTATGAAAAAAACTATGGCAAAGGAATTTTTTTTTTCTTCATGTGTCAAATTTATGAACTAAAAATCGGGAGAGTGATATTATATTTATTTGACACATATTTTTATTATTATATAAATATAGATATAGATTATCATAATATGATAAATAAAAAAAGACCGCTTCTCTGTTTCAGTCTTCTTCACCCAAATACACAAATGCCCAAGAAATAGTCAAATCTTCGATCAAAATCAAGCCACAACATCACTGATTTGATTTCCCCTAAACATGGAGTACGATTTCAGAAAGCGAACTGGCTCCCCCTATGAATCCAACATACCGTCGTATGGCCGGCCTCCCTCGGCCGCCGCGGCATCCGCCTCTCCAGTATACGGTCAACAACAACCTTCACTTTACCCAAAGATCGGTAGCTCCGGCGCTCACTCCGCCACCACACATATTCGAAACCCCCCTTTTCACCATGCGCCGCCACTGCCATCTAATGGTATGCCTCTTGTATTTGCGTTTTTTTTTGTCCGTATTGCGCACTTCAATTTGATATGATTATTGTTTGTTTTCTAATTATGTCATTTGGTTCTCAGCTAATCGTATGCCACTTGTAATTGCGTTTTTTTCGTATTGCACACTTCAATTTGATATGATTATTGTTGTTTAATTATGTCATTTGTTTCACAGGTGGGATCGGAATTAGGGTTGCTATCAAACCAGAATATCGAATTACTCCACCAGTATGCCTTTTATTGGAATAATTTCTCTGATTCCATTTTTTTTTTTTTGGTTGAACTGAACATTTTTTACTTTGAAATTTTTAGCCTCCGTTATTACCACACTTGGGAGAGATTCCGAGGAGTAATTTCCAATTTGATTTCGAATTTGAGAGGAATGTGATTACAGAAGCGGTTAAAGAAAACCCTAACTGGAGCAAGCTTGGAATTGAAAATGTCCTTCCAAAGGCAGCTGAGACAACACCATCTTATGTAGGTGTCCTGTTTGTTAATTGGGTTTTATATTCATTTGTAGTGATAATGGTGATCTATGGATGATTCCTTTCCTCAATGCTAATTGTGCTGCATCATGCAAATTCCATTCTAATTGTGATATGTGATTGATTAAAGCTAATTTCCAGTGCTAATACTGATCTATGGATGATTAGAAGATACGTTTTCGCTCCTTTCGCATTTGCACTAATTGTATATATGGATGACTGACTTTCACTTTCATTACTAATTGTGACCTTTGAATCATTAGGGGTTGCAATTTTCTTTTATCATGCACGATGTGGATGCTTTACCCTTTGTTTATGACCAGTTTCCGAACATGCTTGCCTCTTCTTCTTTTTTTTTAAAGTTTATTCGAAATGAACATTCTGCTTTCAATATGGTGTTCATGACTGATTGCCTGATTTGTAGAAGTGATAGAACTAAAAATGATGGTCTGATCCCTGTATGAATTGGCTTTTGAAAACAGGGTCCTCCCCCCGATCCCGTTGTAAGTAAATATATATCGGCAGGTCTCAGCAGAGAGGCTGTGCCCCTTGCAGTTGCAAATTATGGAGACAATCCTACCAAGGTAATATCTCTTCCTGTTCTCTTCCAAATCATTAATTTCATATTTAAAAAAATGTGCATTTCTGTGGACATAGGATTAAATGGTAAGAAAGAGTGAGCATGCTCTAGCTTCTATCTTGATTTATCTTTTGATTGATGGAGAAGCCTTTTATTGTTGGAGTAGCACATGGGTGCACCAGTTGCATCATGCAATTTGTGTTCGACTAGTAATATTCAGTAAAAACAACTAATTCTGACCAATTAATTAATTTCTTTTAGTAGAACAACTAATGTCATTTTAAGTACACATGAGCAACTGATGCATAAAACTATTTGCCTTGATATTCTGTGTTGTGTATATAATGGATTAGGCTTTCCTACAATTACCATGATATCATTATCAATCCGCTAGGCCAAAGAGATGAAAAATTAGAATTGGGAAATAAGTAGAAAGAGAAGTGATTTAGAACCTGATAAAAATCTTCTTTCTTTTTACCAGGTTAAGGAATTTGCCACAGGATTTACCCTTTTGCGAGAAATGGGATTCTCATCTAATAATGTTGCCGAAGTGTTGCTCATGTACGACAATGATACGGACAAGGCATTAGCTCATTTTCTGAATAATGCATCCTGAAATAAATTTGCGTGTAATATGAAATTTGGGATTATGTCATCAACATTAATTCGATTTAGTTGTAGAGAGCTGTTTGTGAAGATATTGTATGGTTGTATAGGAACTTGCTTCGAATAGTGATGATATATGTTTGTTTGTGCTTGATTTCAATTGTGGATGTTTTTGTTTGTGCTTGCTGACAATGACATATGCAAATAGTAGCTACCATTACAAATTTGCAATGACTTCAAGCTTTTGAAGTGGAGAGTATGCATTGAATTCTCAGCTGATCTGCATCATCATTTTGTAGCATCAATTTGTCTATTACTGTGAAAAGATTTTTTACCCTTTGGTTGTTTATGTGAAATCCTTATTTGTTAACTTACGAGAGTATACATATATGAGACATAATTTAATTTAATTTTACAATAATAATTTATTCTAAACTGTAGAGGTGTTACAAAATTGAAAATTGATAGTGAGCGATGGTGCAAAAGTAGGCGTGGCGATATGAAACAGCTTTGTAGGTTGTAAATTTGTTGGAGGAGATTCCTTTAACAAGACTTTTGATAAGTATCCCAACTCGACTCTCTTCTCCATCAGCTTCAGCATCTCACTGCTCTTACTGAGTACATCTTACTGGATTTGGAATGAAGAAATTTGTCTAAATTATCACATTGCAAAATGTTGATGCAGAAGAGAATTCACATGACATGAATTAGTACTAGTTGTTAACAGTAGTTCCAGATGGGAAGGGAGCCAGGATCAAGAATTCATTAACACTAAATTCAAGCATGCAAACGAAACAATTAGCACGCTTCCGTCTACAACTAGAAAAGAAGAACAAATTTCCCAACCACTAGTCTATATTAGAAGAGATTCGTCCTTAATCACACCACGAAGCAAGAGCAGTGCAGCTTAATACTCTCATGGTTGACTCGCAGCGTGCCTTGCCAACTCCACCTATATGTAGTGTGAAATATTTACGACATAAGTTATGCATCAGTCTTTTGTGATAGCACATGTTAGCTTTTATAAGCAAAATGGTCAAACTATGTAATGTATTGTACAATAGGAACTGCAACACGGTTTTCAGGCATTGATTAAAAAAAAAAAAGACAACTCTCCATAAGATTCGTAAAAACAGAGGACAGATCTTAATAAGATTGATATCCATGAAGGAAGAATTAAGCAGTGCAAAACATAGTGTTACCTCAAATTCACTCTTCAGATGATCTAACTCCTTGTCCAGATCATTGATGGCCTGATTATAAGCCTGCATAGGCGAAGACTGGCTTGTAGTCTGGATCTGTAAATTTAACCAGCAAACACATCAAGAGAGTTTTTAAAATAACATCTAAATTTTTTTATAAACATGTATAAGGTTAAGCCAATAAAAGGTAAGACATTTTTTAGCCAAAGGCCGACAAAACTCTGTTTGGAATGTATAACATATAGTGCTGCCAATTGAGTCAAAGCAGTAAACTTATATGGTTGTGCAAATGTAAAAGCAAGGTCCAGTCTGTTAAAACTTTTTACCTACACATGTGAGAACAGCTAAATGCTGAATCCTGAATTTTGAACTCTATACTAGATCTGAACGATTTTGTTCAGCTTGAACTCTGCCTTAGATAAACCATATCTACCACCCAATTCGCATAAAACATATTAGTCTTTGTTTCTACTGACCAAGTAATATCACATCATATTAGTCCATCCTTGTTATACCTCACATACAGGGCAAATGGAGGGATACATAAACCCAAAAAACTGAAGCCTCTAGCAACTCTTATTGAATTAGGATAAATAACGTGGAATGATAAATAACAGCATATTATGCAGTCAAGTGTCAACTGAGTCATGCTTCTGGTCAAATGTAAAAGTAAAGTCAAGGTCAAATTCCATTAGGCTCCATTTGGATGGATGGATTTGAAAATGAATGAATTTTAACAAAAATACATGTAAGAAGGTACATATTTCAAATCACGACTTGTAAAGAGATTGGAGAGAAGAGAAAAGGTAAAGGGGAGATAGAGATGGAAAGGGGTGGAGAGGAGAGATTTTAAATGACATGATTTTGATGAGGATTTAAAATTTCTCCAAGTATTTGTAAGTTCATTTAACTTACTTAGGAGAGAGTGGTTATTTGTGTGTGAAATCCATGAATTTCAAATCCATCCATCCAAACGGAACCTTAGATTGTGTATGGATATAGTCATTTGGAATCCAATAATTTATAATGAATTGATTTAAAATCCATGAATTTCAAATGACACGATTTTGCTAAATATTTAAAATTCTCATAATTTGCATTAAAGTTATAATTAAGTATTTAAAATCTATCAATTAAACAAGTGGAATGGATTAGATTGTGGATATAAATTCATAGCCCCAACTCCCTCCATCCAAACACAAACTTTACATCTTCGGTGGTTCATGCTACATATACAGACATGCTCTATACTAAGATCGTGGATTCTGAACTCTGTTCCTTGTATGTTTAATTCAACTTGGACTCTCTGGCTTCGCTAAACAGTAATAGCTATTGCCTGCCTATACAACAAGTGGCAATTCTATTCTCTTCTCTCCAAACCACAACCACATTACTCTTGTTAATGCTAATGTTGAACAATCCATAATACTACCACTGAACAACTTCCTCTTTTAGTCAATTGTCGTCCCACACCTTTTTTTATAAAACTCATGTCAATCATTTTCTTGTTTTTTATTTTTCAGCTTTGACTACATCAAAAGCGCCCTTCATTTGGTACCTTTCTTCTCTTTTATTATTTAACCGGTCAAAACAAGGTTCTATTGGCTATTGCATATCTATTGTAGTTTCCACTTGCTGCGCTACAAACCCACCCACCATTCTCCACTTATGCTTCACACAGTTAGGCATGTTTCGATTCTACTTGACCTTTAAACAGGTTTATACAATTATGAAAAGAAAGTTAAAATCCAAATGTAATTCTAGGCTTGGCTCCAATAAGCATATTACAATCAACAATATAACAAAAGTAGAGCAGCATATACGAACCCGTAGAAGTATTTTGTACTGAAGAGGGTGAGGCAACTTGTAGCCAGCAAACAACACATTATCGTCTCTGTGCAATTGCCTATTTTAACTCCACAAGAAACGAAATTAGGGCTTTTTTTTTTTTTTAAAAAGAAAACTATAACAATTTCAACTACAAAAACAACAATTATGAAAATCATATACATGCGGACAATGTTGCCAATAGTGTGGTCCTCACGCTCGATGGTAAACGTCGCCGCATTGATGATTTTGGTGTCCCGCTCGTACGAAACCCTGTTAAAATCAGCCCAGTTTCAAGCTTGAAGCAGAAGGAAAGAAGAAAGAGCGTAGAAAACGAGGCATATATATATATATATATAGAGAGAGAGAGAGGGTGTGCACTTGGAAACGCCCTCTGGGACGACGAATCGCTCGTAACGATCGGGGGCATTCATCTCTTTCCACTTCTTGTTTACACTCTGTTGCCCTGCTGCTTACTGTTGATGAGGAAGACAACGGGTTTTGGGGATTTATGTTTTTCGACGAAGCAAAAGTGGTGGCGGGTTCCTTCTTTATGAATAAATAAATATAAATAAAAATCTAAAGGTATATATTAAAAATACCATAAAATAATAGGAAAAATTATAAAATAGTTTACAAATTTGACATAAATTACAAATACGTTTCTGTGCAGAAAAAAATATGCTCCTGTGCAGGAAAACATTATACTTCTGTGCAGAAATTGTGAACCAATTTATAAATATAGTTACTTTTTTGAATCAATACGTAAGTGAACCATAATAATAATCAATAAATTAATAATTTATTTGATTTCAATTTTTAAAAAAAGGTGGTGGCGTATTCATTCTTTTTTTAAATTTTAGTGTACACTTAATGTCCTGACGAAATTATAAATTAATAATTATTAAAACAATTTTAAATATATATATGTTATTCTTCCAAATTTTCAACAAAATTATGTGAGTATACATTTTTGAATGGTAATTAAAAAATAATAATTACCGAGATGAAATAATTTAAACCCTATAATTTAAAAAAAAAACCATGCCAAAAATTCAAAGTACATATAAACACACTTTTTTTATACTAGTATAAAATTCTATTTTGTGGTTCAGTTTGGATCTCACATTGCGAAGGAGAGACACAATTTTTATAAGCAAGGGTCACTTATATATTGGTTCAAAAAAATTATTATATTTACAAATTGATTCAAAAAAATTGTACGGTAGTATTTTTTATTTTTTTTTGCACAGAAACATTTTTTATTTTTGCATGAGACTAATATGTAATTTTTGTCAATTTGTTGAACCAATTTGTACTTTTCACGCATATTAATAGAGTTGTTATGCGAGTCGAATGAGCCCAAGTAGTGCAGGCTCGGCTTGGCTCGGCTCATTAAGAAAAGCGAGCTCAAAATTAAGCTCGGTTTGGCTTGAAATCGAGCTTGATTGGGCTCGTAATTGAGCTCGGCTTGTTTAAATTAAATTAAGCTTGAGTTTGAAATTTACGTTCAAAGCTCCATTGAGCTCGTTAAAGTTCGAATATCCTAAAAAATATATTTAAATACTATATCAACAACTTTGTAATTCAATATATTTATATTCGCATACTTCAGTAAAGATAAAAAAAATTATTACCAATTCATCAGTATGAGTGATTTGAGAATATGAGTTGTATTATTATGTAAAATATTATTATTTTATACTCTAAATTATATAATATTTATAAAATAACCCCTATTTTTCGAGCCTACCAAGCAGCTCGCAAGTCTACCAAGTCAAATCGAGTCGAACCGAGCTCGTTAAGCAAACGAGTATTTTTCTGAACTCGACTCGACTCGTTTAACACATTGAATCGAGTCGAGTGGAGCCGAGCTCAGCTCGTTTATTTTAACAGCTCTGCATATTAATCCCTCTATCTCTAAACGTCATAAACTATGTTTCAAATTCAAAGCTACAATCGTCTTTTTTTTTTATCGGTAAATGTTAGTTGTTAGTAGTTACAAATTAGTTCGCCAAGTCTCCCAAACACTCCAAGCCAACCTTATATCTCCCTCAATATCTCCAAGCCAACCTTATATCTCCCTCAATATCTTCAAGCCAACCTTATATCTCACTTTATTCGTTCCCAGAGGGAATCGAACCCAGGTCACTCACTCAAGTGAGGAGCCCAATGACCAGGTGAGCTAACCCACCTAGTTCAAAGCTACAATCGTCTTCTTTCTCAATCTCCATCATGTGATGGAGAAAGTTGTTAAATCATAGCTGTATTCGTACACGAATTCAAAATTTGGAAATAATATATTTCTTTCGTTCTATAGAAAATATACATCTTGCTATGTTTAAAAAAAATTAAAAGTAAATAAAGTAAGAATATTGTGAGTATATTGTGGTGTTCACTTATAAATAATCTAATTATTTGTAAGAGCGATAATAAGTGATGAGTTCTATGATAAATGTGCATATTTTTTGTGGATGAACGAATAAGAAAAAATATACATATTTTTAGTGGATGGAAAGAATATATTTTATTATATACTCAAGATTCAGACTCTCAAAATCAAGATAGAAATCAAATTCTCCTCACACGAAAGCCCCCTTCATATCATAATATTGTTCCACAAGATTTACCCCAAATCAAACACACCATCAGCGGATCAGGAAAGTGATGCTTGATTGTGTATTTTTACAACTAATTACAAGGAAGAAAGGAAGTTGTTTCCATTATTTGGGGCCAATTATATCATGATTTAAAAAATTAGGTTCTTTTTAAATAACCTAATTTTGAAATATTTAATTTTTTTATTTTCATATTGCATCGGTAGCTTTAGAATTTGAGTGTGTAAGAACAATGATGATATGTCTAATATGTTCATCTATGTGAGGTGGATTAAATTAGAGTAGTTGTTAATGTCTGCTTAATTGACTCACATAAGAGGGATTGAGAAGGTGTTTGCTTAATTCAATGTGATAATATGTGTTCCAAGATGATTCTCAATTTGGAGAGTATTGAGATTCACATAGTATTCCTAATTCTGATGTGTGTTTAAGTTTGCTAAAAAAGTCATATTTAGCTAATGCTTGGTCTAAAATCTTAAATGGGTTGAGGGGGAGGGGTGGGGTGGGAAGGTTGGAACTGTATTCATTGGAATTGTTTCCATACCGTAAGGGCATCTCCAACCATAGGTACAAATCCCATGTGGCAATTACCATTGGTAGAGGAGAGAGAAAATTGAGGAGCAAAACTTTGCTACCGGTACAATTGGAGACAAATGTATTGGTGGGTCACATATTTTATTAATTTATATTTTTTTTAGTGGAAAATTGTCATGAGATGTGGGCTATTGTTGTCATACTTGCTTTAAATTGATTAATTGAATCACAAATATGTATATATATGTTCTTGGGCACTTTCGTTTTTTTTAATAAATTAAAGGAATTTTCATTATGCAAAAATTTGTCAGACAACATTAAAATTTTAGATGCTCTGGAAAATCTGTGAATATGTGACCGTTCTGAATTTTAGTAACTTTTAAAAAATATTATTGTTACTAATATATCTATAAATAGAAGTTTACACATATAGTCATATACACGTCCCATTTATCTCACATTTTCTCCAAATATTTGTTACTTGGATTTGAAAATGAAAAATAATTCTTTCTTAGATTGGTTTGGATCTTCTAATTCATAGGATAATTGTTATTCTCAAGATTCCAATTTTTGTCCCCAAAATTTTCATTTCACTCCCCAAAATTTCAATGTCACTCCTCAAAATTTCAATGTTCATCCTCAAGATTCCAACATTCGCTCCCCAATATGTTATTTCATCCGAACTACCAAATGAATTTAATAGGTGCTTCTGGTGGTCCGTATTATATATATCCACCAGAAGTGTATCAATATCAATACATGTCAAATCCTGATGTTGGAATATGTCCTCCTTTAGTACGGGGGATGACTTCCAAGTCATCTAAAAAGGCTAGCATCGATGGAACAAGCACAGACAAGGAGTGTGGAACACCGTCTTCGGGTCATGGCTCTCCTTTTCAATCAAATCCATCTCCATCAGGAATCAAATCAATTAATCTAGACACGATTGATATTTTGAAAATGGAAATAATGGGTCGAGCCCAAAGAATCGTACATATGCTGCAAGGTATAACGGTCCTGAAAATGAGTATCTTGCACAAAGTTGGGTAAATATCACTGAAGATCCAGTTGTCGGCAATGCTCATAAATTGGATGCCATGTGGATAAGAATTGCTGATGATTACAACAAAAGTCGGCCTGCGAAGTACCCAGTGAGACGTTGGGAGCATTTAAAGACACACTATTATATTGTGCAAAGGTTAGTGAGTGTCTTTAATTAATGGATTATACAATCAGATTAAGAATGATTAGGGAAGTGGACAAAATGATGCTGATATACTCATGCATGCAATGAATGAGTGGGCACTAAACCACGGTAACACTACATTTGCGCACTTGGGTAGTTGAAGGAGCAAAAGAAACACAACAAATTGGTTGCGTATGACATCATCATGAAAGATACTAGTGGAATGACACTAGCATAATTAGCATTACATCTCAAAATGGTTGACGAGATTACGAATAATTGGGATGCCAAATAGTCTCAAATTTATTTTCTTGTTGTTTGTTGCTTTATGCATTGTTTGAACTGTTGTGTTATTTGAAATTCCATTGTGTTGGGTGAAAATATGTTGTATAATTTGAAATTCTGTTGTACTATTTGAATTTGTTTGAAATTTCTTTGTATTGTTTGAAGTCTTGTTATATAATATGACTTTGAAAACTATCCGTTGTGAACTAGTCGTTGCAAACTAGCTGTTATTAATTAGTCTTTGTGGACAATATTATATATTTAAGTTTTCAGATTTTCACCCAATACCATTTTGTTCTCATACTCAAAGCAATCTTCTTCACATATAATTTTCCCTTCCTACACAAGGCTACCTTGAAGAAAATGTCTTCAAATCCTAACCACAATGCTACCACCAATACCTATAATGAAGATTTGTGGAATGATGATTCAGATGATCGAATGATTTTTGAAATTCTGCAGTAACAAAAAGTGCTTCTTCAATACGTGGAAAGCTCTTCAAGTACACAGAAAAAGAAAAGAAGATGTGTAGAGCGTGATCGCGAAGGAGGTCATAGTCGTCTTGTAGATGACTATTTCTCCGAGAATCCAACATACTGAAATGATATTTTTCTTCGTCGTTTTCGAATGAGAAGAGACTTATTCACATGCATAGTCAATGCCTTATCTAGTGAATACTATTTTAAATGGAGAGTCGATGCGACAGGAAGAAAAAATTTCTCACCTCTTCATAAATGCACAGTTGTCATCCATCAATTGACGTATGGAGGACCTGGAGACCAATTCAATGAGTACCTGCGTATTGCTGAAACAACCACTATTGAGTGCTTGTTCAATTTTTGTCGCTGTGTAATCAATATATTTGGAGATAAATACTTGAGAAGACCAACTGTTGTTGATTATGAACATTTGCTCCATATGCATGAGCAAAAACATGACTTTCCTAGAATGTTGGGGAGTCTTGATTGTATGCATTGGGAGTGGAAGAACTGTCCTATTGCTTGGAAATGACAGTTTACTAGAGGTGATCATGGAACACCTACAATAATGCTTGAAGCAATAGCGTCTGCTAACTTATAAATATGACATGCTTTTTTTTTTTTTTGGAGTTGCTTGGTCCAATAATGATATCAACGTGCTTTGTCAAAATCCTCTCTTTAGTGATGTTTTAAGAGGGAATTCCCTATAGATTAACTTCACCGTGAATGACACACATTATACAAGAGGATATTATCTTACAGATGGAATTTATCCAGAATGTGCTACATTCGTCAAGAGTTTTCAATGCCCTCATGATCCCAAAAAGGCATTGTTTAAGCAAATGCAAAAGGCTGCAAGAAATGATGTCGAGTGGGCATTTGGGGTCTTACAAGCTCGTTGGGGCGATGATTAGAGGACCAGGACTTTTTTGGTACTAGAGCAACTTGAAGGATATCATGTATACATTTATTATTTTACATAACATGATAATTGAGGATGAAGGGGATACAACATTCAACTGGTCGGAGGAACCCAACATCAACAATAATACAATTTCAGAAATATTTCAAGGTCCCATCGGAGGATTTACAGAGTACAGCAACAAGCGGACTGAATTACGTGATAAAAAAATGCATTACCAACTTTGATCGGACTTGATTGAGCACATTTGAGAACGTTATCAAAATTAGCAAAAATGTATGATTTAGTTTTCAATTTTTATTTCATACACTATTGTGATTTATTTTAACATTGTACTCGTTTTTCATTTCTCAATAAAATTTTAAATTTTATTTGTCATGATGTTGCAAATAAAATCAATATTCTAATTAAGAAATTAATTTATTATTTTTTAACATAAATAATTAATTTGATTTAATATAAATTCATAAATATTTATTAGATTAAATCTTAATTTATTATAATTTAAAAAATAAAGAAATGTAATAATTTTGAATTAATAAAGAATAAATTATTAAATGTGAATATTTAGTGGGCTCTGAAATAATAATAATTGTACCTGAGATGAGGGTATTTGAATGGAGATACCTAAGTCTCTTTATATGTGAACATATTTTCCAAATATTTTGACATAATGTGGAAAAATAAAATATCGGTGTGATTACAAAGACTATAAAATGGGTGACATAATAATAATTTTTTCTAAAAATATTTATTTTGTTTAGTGCAAATGTGAGATTACATATATATAATTCCACATCGACTGGGTCATATATATGGGATATGGGCACTTCTTCCATTTTTGCTTGAATTGGACCACAGAGTCAAAGCTAGTCTTGAAAATAAGCTCATATTTTTTCATATGAAAAATAAATACTCACACACACCCTTAAAGTAATATAAATTTTTCCAAATCAAATTTTATACGCAAAAAAAATAAAAAGTCTCAAGTTGAATAAATTGTTCGGAGAGAAACATATACAACATGTTAATTACCAGATTTGATTCACCCCAATAACATAGAGTTTAACTTCAATTTTTTTATTTTTTTACCTAATCTGCTGTTCCAAATTCAATTACGTCAATTCCCGACTGCCCAAATATGCATGTTATGCCTATTATAGACTTTTCTATGAATGTTTCAAAAAATAACTAATATGCTCATTTCAGACTAGGAGTGTAAATGAGTTAAGTCAACTTGCAATGTACTCGTGCTCGACTCGTAAAAAAATTGAAATCAACTCGAACCTAATCGAGTCGAGCTCGAGCTACTCGAGCAGCTCTCGAGTTCGAGTTTATAAATACTCGGCTCGAGAAGCTCGCGAGCCTAATCGAGCTTGCATAATATTTAATATTTTTCTATTAATTTTATATATATAAAAAAAGTTGTCGAGCTGAGCTTGAATTTTAGACAAAAAAAGAGCTAAAATATATTTAATATTTTATTTTATTAAAATAATAAAATTATCGAGTCGGGCCGAGCCGAGCTTGAGTTTATCGAGTTCTTAGCCGAGTCGAGCCCGAGCTAAAACAATCAAGCTAGATCGAGTTCGAGTCGAGTTTCGAGCTTCGAGTATTGCTATCGAGTCGAGCCGAGTAGTGCTATCGAGTCGAGTTCGAGCTCAGCACTACTCGGCTCGACTCGACTCATTTACACCCCTACTTTAGACTGCCCAAAATAGGATTAGTCTTGTATGCACCAATTACGGTACAACTCAAGTTCATTTTTTAAAAGTTACACGAAATATTACTACTGAAAAGATACACATGTTATTACTGAAAAATGTATCTTTTATGGTGTAACTTTTCAGTAATAATTTTGTGCAACTTTTCAGTAATAAATTGTGTAACTTTTTAAAAAAAAACTTAAGTTGCATCGTGTAACTGGTGCACATGATTCTTATTCCCCAAAATATGTCAAAATAAAAGAAGGAATATTTTCTAAATAATAGTCAACCATGCATCAATCCAATTTTGTATCATAAAATCTAGATCAAGAAACCATTTTACCATATTGGTTTGTTAGACGAAGCCAAACTGAATTCCCCCTTTTTGTTGTTTTTTAGAGCATTAAAATTTCAAACAGATGATTCTCAGCCTTGGAGAATGTGTCCAATGCTATATATGTAAAATTCAAAACGATTAAATCAAATTCTATATGGAAAAAGGGGGTTTGAGGAATGTTTACGTTGGAAAAGGTTGTGGAGACCATAATTATATAGTTATTTTTGTAATGAGAAGAAATGTATTTGGTAATGCGGAGAATTTGATGTTTCAATTTGCAATAAAGACTTAAAAAATAAATAAAACTTGTATTTTAATTTATTTGTCATCAATAATTAATGTACATTGTAGGTGGATTATAAAATTCTAAAATTTTAAAGGTCATTTACTTTTTATTTATGTTAAAACTTCTCTAAATTAATAAATTATTGACTTATCAATTACTCACTCGGTCTCAATTCCTTTTTTCCCTTTTATTATTTTTTGTAAGGATGATATAATAAAAATAGGAAGAAAAAGTTGAGATAGATGTAATACATTAGTCTCTCCCTAAATTAATATGACAATATTAATTTATAAAGATTTTACTGTACATTAATTAATAAGACTCTTAGTACACCATACTACCTAACAATACCTACTAAAACCTAACTTGACTTGACTTGTTTAATAAATGAATTAGACTTAGATTCTTTTAAAAGCTTATTTACTTAAGTGGCCTTTTTGTAAGCTTTTATTAAACTTAACAGACTAGCCTAACTATATTTAAAAATATATCATATAATATAATAAAATACAATGCATATATAATATAATAAATAAATATTCAATTATATATAATATTATTAAATATAATTTAAAATATTATTTGATGAATTTGTTATTGTATTTTTATTTAATAATTTTTAATACATTATTCTTATTCTTCATTTTAAGATTTAAAGAGTTAATTGTTATGATCTATGATATAAAATTGTGGATACATAACTAAAAAGACCCTTGACATACTTTCGATCTAGATATGTTAATTAAAAAACAAGGTCAAATCTCTAAAAAAGTCTACGAAAGGTATTAGGTCAGACTCAGACCCATAATTAAATATCAGGCTCGACCATCTAATGAGAAGTCTAGATCGATTCGGCATATTTTCATCCCTTACATTGTATTATTCAAATGTGTCTTTAAGAAGTTACTCTTGTTATTATTGAAAAGTTGTTCTAGTACGTACTAAAAAAACCAATTTTTACTAAGTCGTAACAGGAGTGACTTTTCAGCACATACCAGTGTGATTTTTCAGTAATAACAAGAGAAATTTTTTAAAACTATAATTAAATTGTACGTATGGTGCACTTGGTGGATACAAATTAAGATTGTATTACAGAAAAGATCACATGCCCAACGGTGGATACAAATTTATGTCTACCATAAATATGATGATGACACATAAGTCAAAGGTCCAATATTATTTTAATTAATTATTTAAATTTTTTTATATTACCTCCGTCCACGAAAAATACGCTCAGATATTTGGATATTGTGAGGTCTGATTGAATAAAGAGAATATCTTTGACTTTATTCAAATCGGACCTCACAATATCCCGTAATACCTCTCGATATATTGCATTAAACCACATGCAAATATATAAACGTATTTTTCATGAACGAAGGTAGTATATCGTTATCACATTTTCAATGGACATACAAAATTAATTTTCACCAATGGAGAAACGATCATTTCCAAATTGTATTAACATATGCTCCTATTTTGACTTTGTTGAGGGCTTCTCCAGCAGTTTGCTAATTTGGAGGAAACCTTCAAATTTCTTCTCCCAGCAAACTACTATCTTTAGGCGCTACTATAAAGGCACGGTTGTTTGGAGTGGTTTGAACGCCACATTTGGTGCTGTACGGACATCGCCACTCCTTCCCCTGGGTTAAATTATATATTTTTTTAGTTAGTTTATTTTAAAAATAATGAATATGTTCGCCACTCCTTCCCCCCTCCCCCCTTTTGTTAAATTATATATTTTTTAGTTAGTTAGATTATTTTAAAAAGAATTAATATGTTATTTATATGTATGTATTTTTATATTTATTTTATTTTTATACATAAATTAATATTTTTTTACAATAAAGTGGTATATGTGAAAACAAAATAATATAATTATAATTAAAGAGAACTATTGCATTAATTAATATTATTTTTATTGTAATTTAAATTTCAGTTGTAATATTATATTAAATTTTAAATTTAAATTTGCATGAAAATTTTATTCAATTTAACTATTATATAATATAATAAAAAAATTCACATAAAATGAATTTACTGTAATATTATATTATAACGCTAAAAGAATATAGATGCCTGCTGAGAGTAAAGTAGATACCCTTTATCTAATTCACAAACTTCGCCCTCCTACGTGTCACTTCTAAATTTCACTATCTACTATTTCTCTTATTTTTCAAATTTTCATCAATTTGTATTTACGTTACTTCCTTTTCTTCTCTATCCTACGTGTCATTTCTTATTTTCACCCGTCAATATTCTACATGTTTCCTCTTTTTTAATCTTTAAAAAAAAAGTTAATTATTTCGCTTGACACTTTCTTAATAATATTTAAATTTAAATAAAATAAAATAAATTGTAACGACTAACCACATCCACTACAACGTTCCACATTTTCAAACATTTTTATTTCTCATTTTAAATAAAAAAAATAAAAAATATTTGTGTAATGTTAATAATTTAAAATAATAATCAAGATTTTTTTAAAAAAAAATATTTGTGTAATGTTATTTGATCGTGTAATCGTGTAGTTGTGTAATTATTTGTTATTTTTAAAATTAAAGTTTATAATTTAATTCTAAAATTGTGTAGTTGAAAATGTCAAGATGCAAGTTATTTAAGCCTAAAAATACTCAATTAATTAGATCATGTAATGTTCCATTTCATTTTACATAATTGTGTAATATAAAAATAGAAATTGTGTAATATAAAAATAGAAATTCTTGTTATTGCATATTAATTTGTAAAATTTAATAATTATAATAAAAAAGAGGTTTGACATATGTATAGAACAACATTTGTGTTAATTTCTTTTATTATATTTTAAAGTTGTACAGTTGCAAGGTTTATAGAAAGATTTAACTCTTCTTTGGAGTTTGTAACATTTTAGATTCATTATTAAAAGATTATAGAAGATTTTAAAGAACATCTCCAAACTATTTAATTAAATTGATCTCCAACATTCAATAAAAAGACGAACATGTATATAGAGTAACTGACAACGGTTTGTTGTATTAAGCCAAACCAAATTTGATATATTCTGAAATAGATAGTACGGGATAATAATGAAATATATATATTTTGATTTCCAATCATTACTCTTTTTCAAAATATATATATTTTGATTTCCAATAATTACTCTAATTCAGTTATTTAATTTTTTAAACTAATCATTCAACATATTCGTATTAAAATAATTATGAAAAAAATTATTTGATCACATCCAAATTCAAACAACAATTACCAAAAAATGAAACACGGTTAAGGCCCGTTTTCAAACAATTATATAGAAAAATAAAATCAACCCAAATCCAACATTCAAACCTAATTTCATGGAGAGAATCCAATTTCACAAACTCAGTTCCAATTCCTATGCTCTGTTTTTTTTTTTTTTTTTTTGTTTTGTTGCAGGTGGTGGAGAGGAGCTTTAATGGTGGTTCTGGTTGTAATGGTTGAGGCCGGTGTGCAACCTCTTCTAAAAGTTGAGCAGTGGCGGTGAAGGGGAGAGCTACCAAGTGGCCGTTTTGATCCACCGACACCAACAATTTCTGCTAGTGGAGTGGATAGAGGCGAAAATTGAATAAACAATGCTGCCACCGCCGCTCATGGGACGCCGCGTGCGACGTCTCATGCGCCGCCGCATGCGCCCCGTATCATGCGCTGCCGCTGCTTCTTCTATGTCGCTCGTGTTCCCTGAAGCCAATGTTGTGGTGGAGAATTTGGAAGAGGAAATGGTCATGAAACTGTATTGGGGGCTCACGGTCCGTTACTTCAAGAGGGCTTTTCATGGGCTCTTTGAAAAGATTTTATAGTATACCAAATATATAAAACCGTTTTTTTCATATCTTTTCTAGGTTATCAAAAAGACTCTTACAGGAAAAGAATATTTATTTTAATTAAATGATATTAGTTATATTTTTTGTCATTTAGTATGAGATTAAAGTTACTTTGGTTCTATAATTTTTTACTTTTTCTAAAATAATTCCAATTTAGTTAAAAAAATTAATTTAATCTCATAACTTTTTATTTTTTCTCAAATATTCCCAAGTTAGTTATGAAAGTCAATTTAGTCCTATAAATTTTTTTTCAAATTGTCCCAGTTTATTTAGGAAAGTCAATTTAATCCCGTAACTCTTTAAATTTTTTAATTTTCATCCAATTTTTGTATTAAATTTATTTTATTCATTTAAATTATTTTTTATTAGTTTTCTTTACTACTATTTTTATTAATATAAAAAAAGATCTTATTGCATAATTAATTTATTATTTATATTTTTTTATATATAAAAAATTACGCAATTTAAAAAATTATAGAATTAAATTGACTTTAGACTATTTGAAAATAAAAAAGAAAAATTATGGGACTAAATTAATTTTGTTAACAAAATTAGGACTTTGAAAAAAAAAACAGAAAATTACAGAACTAAATTAAATTATTTAACTAAATTGAGCCTATTTCAGAAAAAACAGAAAATTATGAAACCAAAATAACTTAAATTCACATTTAGTATGATTGGAGGGAAACAACGATAAATTGGCCTTCAGCTTACCAGATAATGTCAGATCATCTTTTTTCTAATGAATGATATTAAAGTTGTACCCTTACTAAGAAAGATGAGGTTCCAAAAAAGTTGTAATATACAGTTTGTTGAATTCATTCATTCTCTCTTGAGAATTAAAAGTGTTTGTGAATACAAACAGACACCATGCCCTCACCATTTACAACCAAAAAACCATTCTCCCTTCCCCCACTCTACATACAGCTAAAACATAACACCTGTTACAGATTAAATATATTGTCATTTGCCCCAAATATAGAGGTACTAAACTGCCTTGTATTAAGATCTCCGCCTTCAAGAGAAGACCCAAAACGGTCGAGCCACTGAACTGGACTAGGGTTTTCAGTCTCCTCCACCCACTCTGAAGTCATGTCTATGTCATCCAGCTGAAGAGGATCTACTTCTGAAGAATTTGACTTGGAAGATTTGTGTAATCTGAGGTTGTAATTGATGTAAAGCAAGTCGTTGAGTGTTTCCTTATCGATCTTGTTGCGTTTCTCTGAATGGATTTGTTGAAATGTCGTCCACTGCCTCTCGAAAGTGCATGTCCCGCAAACTTGGCTCAGGATTCGGATTGCCACTCGTTGCAATGTGGGAGCTTGGTCACCAAACTGTTCCCACCAAATGCCTGCAGTGGTTGTACATCAAGCAATTGGTTTCATATAAAGTGTCATCAAATTTTAGACTTGTTATGAAAGAAAACAGAGAACTACCAGGTGAAACGGTATCGATTGCCTCCTTTGCAAGATTACAGCCAAACATCCCGCTCCGTCTTGAAAACAACAGAATTTGATTGGGCACATCACGCCTAAGTTCAGTTGTCGGAAGAAGCTTTTCCAGAACTTTATAAAATTCTTCCTTAATCGATCCAAGAAACTTGGTCTCTGGATTATACTGGATACTGGGGTTCAGAAAAGCTGCCGCAGAATGTAAAGGAGAATGAAGATCATTCTGCCACTTCTTATCAACAATATCCAAAAACGTGTTCCATTTCATTTCATCCATAATATAGTACGTCCTTATCGAGTCCTTTGCTCTAGTCATCAATTCGTAAATGGACCCCACAACAGGCTTCCCTCCTGACACTTCCCTCATTACTTTCAAAAAAGGCTCAGAAACAGCAACACTTTCTTCTACTGCTCTCCAAAGCTCATTATCTTCAAGAATGGTGACACAATTTGAAGCATGAGGCTTGTTTGGCAAAGCTGAAAATTCGGGACTATTGAACATATGTTTCAATTTTGATTTCTGCTTCAGCATAGATTGCAAACAAAGAAAATTGGAAACAGGCTTTGTGACCCCACTCCTAATGATTTCCTGCCCTCCAGTATACTTCTTCATCATATGAAGAATCGACGAATTATTGTATATATACTTTGATACAACTTGTGCCTGTAGAATACACCTATTAATCCAATCAACCTTGCAGAACTCTTCTAAGATACCATTCATGCATTGTGAAGCACAAGGGGTGACAAAAATCGAGCCATAATTCTGTAAAATATGGTTTGCTAAGCTAGGGCAGTTCAGCACGTTATCCATGATAATCTGAACTACGTTTTCAGGGCCAAAATCTTGAATAATGGAATCGAACAAATCAGGGAGGTATTTTATGTTTTTATAATAGGAAGATGCATCAACTGATTTGTAGAAGAAGGTTCTAGAAGGGGAAGAAACTAAAAAATTAATAAGAGCCCTCGATTTGTTATCAGTCCTCGATTTGTTATCAGTCCACGTTTCTGCTATAATAGTACAACCAGTCAAAGCCCACTCCTTCTCTGTATCTTTCGAATGTATACTCACTTCTGATTTCATCTTCTCCAACCATGTCGTTTTCAGAGTTTCTGCGGAGGGCCCCACAAATTCATTTCCACACTTTTTTACAGCTACAATCATTTGCTGATAAGATGGAGAACGGGCTATACTGAAGTCCAATTTATTTTCGAAAAAGAAGAGAGCTATGCTTCTCTCAGCATTCTCTTCATCACTTGTAGAAGAAGAACTCGATGTTGTGACTTTTTCGGTCGCTTCCAAACCCTTCAATGGGGAAATGCTTGCGGGACCCACAAAAGATTTAATTTCAGGCAACTTTTGTGTCTTAACAATTGAAGTTTCCCTACCATCCTCCTTAGACACTATTAGTTCCCTTACCCTTTCAGTCACATCATCTCGTACTTTGGTGCATGGATTTACGCCTTTACTAGGAAGTCTAGATAAATGATGTTTTAACCTGCTAATTCCACCATTAAGAACTCTATCACAGAATTTGCATCTCACTTTATTTCCTTCTAACCTATCGGCGTATTCCCAGCAAACATCTTTCTCTCGGACCACTGCCAGAGAATGACGAAACCAATTCCTTACATTACATGCTTAAATAATCATAATGTGCATTTTTTCAACTCAAGCATTGTGTGAAAATAAAATTAAGCAATGTAATATCACCTTGAGTGAAGATTTGAGCAAAGGTGGACAAATTATGTCAAACATGGCAAATATATTCAATGATTTCCCAAGAATAACTGTTCAAATATATATATCCCACCAGATGTCATGATTAGGCTATTGCAAAGTAATCAAGACATTTTCAATTTGATTGCATTTGCTTTCAGAAAAACATGTCCTCATACCCACAAAATGGTAAAAGTAAAACTGACTCAGTGCGAGTTAAAAACATTTAGAAGGAACTCCGGGGGTGCTTGGTTTAAGTTCTATGGAAATGTGATTTATTGAATAGTGAATTACAATGAGAATGATGCTTACATTGTCAATGTTTTGCACTGATCTTGAAAAAAATGAATAAAAAAAAAAAGATAGTTGGATTAAGAATAATGGCATAATTGAGGATAAATAATTATAGGGAGGGGCATTATAATCAAAATGAGGAAAATAATTTACTAATTTTGAGTCTCATTTCGTGTCAAAAGTGTATTGATCATGTCTTATTCTCATAAAGCAACACAATTATCTCATGCTCATACACATTACCATTGATTTCTTTTTTTTTTTGAACCAAACACCCCCTTGTTATTGCTCAACAGTTGCAGAAATTGAAAATAACCCCCCCTCCCTACACACACACACACACACAAAAGATCAAAATATCATTCTGCAATCAACTATGGAAATGCACACAGTTGAGAAAAAAAAAAGTTTAATTAAATAAAGAAATTACATCAAAACTCATTTCGTGAAAAGTTTAACTCACTTGATATATAATTAATGCTTTGCTTCTGCTGTATGCTTGCTTGCCTACAACAACAAAATAAACAATAATCCAAATGGTTAGAACTCACTGTCTGAGTTCAAGTCAGCGTTTGTCTAATAAAAAAACATCGGCAGAAACCGAGTTCGAGCTCGTGGATTTTGAGAAATCCGATTGAATAAAATTGTGAAAATTCAGTATTTTCAAGAATTTACACAAATTATTAGCTTCATTTATGCTTCTTACTCAACATTTCAAACAGTTGTGGTTCTAATAGCTTCAGCAATTCCACAGAATTTCAACTTACCACACCCCATCCCCCAACAACCAACCTCGATGAGAACTGATGTTTCAGTCATCAATAATTAAAGTTACTACTTCATTTGATAATTCATAGCTACTTGCTGAATTTTAGGGATTTGGCAACAAAAAATAGGTTTTCTGGAGAAACATTATGAGATAAGAAAAATTGATGGTGAGAAGGGATGAGAGAGAGAGAGTGTGTGATAAAACGAAGAGATGATGAAGAAGAAAACTTACCGGAGAAATGGTTGGAAGTTTTGGATCTGGAGAGACTCGTCTCGCGATATTTTGGCACTCACCCTTTTTGTTTTCCCTATTTCTGGGATGGTTTACTTTGTCTTTTCTCCTGAGGAAAAGAATAAACAAAATACTACCACCGGATGGCACACTTTTTAAGAAAAGTGAAGTGTTGTGTAAAGTTATATTATTAAAATAATGAGATTAGTTGAATTGTGAAGATAAAGTTAAAGTAATAGTTTCCATTTATAGGGTGTGAAAACAATTGTGGGACGGACGAAAAAAGAAAGTGTGAAAACAATTGTGGGACGGAGGGAGTAATTTACATCTCCATCCTAAAATAATTTTTATAATTTCTATTTTGAAAATGTTGAAATTCTTTTTCACATTTAAAAATAATTATTTTACTTCACATTTATATTATCTACTCTTTTTTTTAAATTATACTCCCTTTGGCCACAAAATTATTTCTCACTTTCTTTTTTTATTTGTCCACAAATATTTTTCTCATTTCCTTATTTGGAAACAATCCACACTCACAATAAAATTTTGGATCCCATAATACTTTTACTTTTTTCTTACTTTATCTATCATTTCAATATAATACTACTTCTTATTAATTTTCGTGCCCATAATAAAATGGGAAAAAGATTCATGGACAGAGAGAGTATGTCATATCTCTGAAATAGAAGGAGTAATAAATAATGGTGGAGCACATTGCAAATTTACAACTATGCATCTGCGGCTATGATATCCATATAAATTAGAAATATTAAATGATCTGAATTGAGTTGTGAACCCGTTTAAAAAGTTAAGTTATTGTATATCAATGATGTAATTTCTTAACTACGCCATCCATCCCGCTATATGTTGCTCATTTTATTTTTTTATCTGTTTTATTATATATTTTTCATTTTTTTATAAATTTTTTAGAAATTATTATTCACTTTTTTATTATTATTTTCATTATTTTTTACACTATTTCTATTACTTTTTCAATTTTTCTGTCATATCTCATATACTTTTTTACTTTTTTATCACATCGCTTATATTTTTTTATTTTTATCTTAATCCGTGTGCCAAAAAATAATAAGCAACTTATACCGGGACGGAGGAGTATAATATATGTTGGAAGAATTTACTAAATTGTGTGTTTATGTGGCTGAATTAATCTCTGAATTCTTCCAAACAATAATCAAAGTTGGATTATGTAATAGAATTTGTAGTGAGAGAAAGTAGAAAGAAGTGCTCTTGTTGGATAAAATGAACTTAGAGAGAAAATCAGTACAAGAGACCCTATTTATAGTTTTGCATGTGCATATGTGGCATGTTTTAAGCTTACTTAGCTTAATATACTGACAAATGTCCTTAACACTTGTCTCTTTGTCCACTATTATGCTTGTTGGGACAATCTTAAGTGTTTTGATTAGATCCAAAAACCCCTTGGTGAATTTACCTAAGTATAGTTCATCAGGATGATAGGCTTAGGATTAGATAGGTTAGAATATATTTTTCTATTCACAGGTATTCAGTTCAGGGGGAATGTACTGAGGAGTGAAGACTGATGGAGACATCCTTGAAGTCTGAAGTCTGAAGACTCTCCAACCCTGAAGGTTTGATCACACTGAAGCTGATCAACCTGAAGCTGAACCTGAAAAACCTAGGAAGACTCCTGAAGATGCCTAGAAGCCATCCTGAAGAAGTCCACTGATCCTGACAGAACTGAGTAGACTAAGCATGCTCAGGGAAGTCTCTATCAGTGAAGGCAGTGTGTAACCTTGATCAGGCTGATGTCCTTCTGATGTTCATAAGTCTTGACTTGGAACTAATATCAGTTAACCTGATATTTGTAAGTCCTGAGACCCAAAGGTTACACGTGCGAATGGAAGTCTGATGAAGCAGAAAGAATGTCAGAGTCTCCAACATAAGACAAACATTTATGCTGAGTAAAGAACGAGAAACTCAGAGTTATAAATGTACGAGGATCAGTAAAGTCAATGCCGACAAACTAGCTGTTGGACAAGCGACCAGTTAGAAGGCGACACATATGTATGGAGACTGAGCGCATTTAATGCTTCTCAGGGGTGCAGGCGGCGGATCAGAAACTTTGCCATACTAGGTATGGTCTCTGTCAGACAAGGACAACCAACTTCTGCACCTACCCTAAATAGGAAGGTTTGAAACGGATCACTTCCAACGGATCTATTTCAAACCTCCCTATAAATACAGAATGACTTGCTCCCATTCAAGGCTAACGGGAAATTTCCAAGAGAAACTCTCAAGATTCCAAGCACTCTAAGTTCATTTGAAGCAACACTCTGAAACCTTAAATTTCCCTAGTGTTGTAGTAGGAATCTATTCTGTATTTTGCTTAGAGTATTGATCCTATCCTTAGAACGGATTTGTTAGAAGGATCAATACACAATAGTTGGAAAACGTGAATACCAAACCCCTCAGGTTGTGAGTTGGTTGGTAGGAAGGACTGGGACTTGTAAAACCACCCAGGGGTCAGTTCCTAGGAGAGGAAGTTGGCTACTCGTGTCCCTTGGCACGTAAAAATCAAGTACCTATCCTCAGGGTTTTGAGGATAGCTTCCTGTTCAATCAGGTAGTGGACGTAGGAGTTGGTTATCTCCGAACCACGTTAAAAAGACCCTTGCGTGCTGATTTACTATTTGCTCAGGATCATATTGTCATACATATTAAACTGAAGCATACTTGCATTGTTTCTGAAAAACCATCAGGACTGACTTGTCATCCTGATCAGTAAACTGTGCACCAGCCTTAACCACGTTTTCACTAAGCAAACTGATAAGTTTTCAGAACTAAAACGCGTAAACACTTAAGGGCTCACATTCCGCACTAAACTGAGCTTACTGAGATAGTAGCCCAACTGACTAGCTTTCGAGCGGTCAGTAGGATTGTTATCTCTACTGAGCTTTTGAGAGCACAACTCTGACTTAGCTTAACTGGTTCATCACTGATCCGTCCCTGCTACCCCTGAGGACCATCAGTAGACTGAACATTTTCAGGAGCTTCCTGACTAAGTCTGAAAGAGAATTTTCCTGAGATTTCGGGAAAATCTGACATCAGTGTATTCCCCCCATACACTGATTATACTCGTTTCGGGACCAACAATGCTTTAATTACATTACTCTTGACCTACTACGTGACTATTAACAACCTACGCAACTATTGACTTCAACTCCGAACAGGGGCGAGCTTTCTTGCATTGGGTTGTTCCGTGGTGCAATGCTTGTAGTACGGGATGGTCTCTTACTTCGAGCTTTGGGCGAGCTCCCGTATTGACCGGCCAAAGGATGGTGATGTTGCATCGGCCATCTGGGGCGAGCTACCCAGCCTTAAGCCCCTAATTATACTAATTCTTCCAGAGTAGCTCATTTTAGTTCGCCTATCAACATTTGTCCCCCAACTCGTCCATATATGGTTTCTTCCAATATAGGGGCGAGCTGTTTTGCCTCTGTGGGCGAGCTCATGTGATGGCGAACTACCTTCCATATGATGTCGAGCTCTCTGGCGAGCTACCCTTCTGGAGGCAGACATGCAGGCGTGGCACAGAAGTCGAGGCATCGACACGCCTTTTCATGCCTTAAATCGCGCGCCCATAATTTCCATACTTTCAAAAATTTTGCAACTAGGCCCTCGACCTTTCTGGAAATTTCAGTTCACATCGTCTTCCACCTATAAGTAGATGAAACAATCATCATTTCACACTTTTCTCACTTTCGATTTCCAGAGCAACCTTAAGCGAATTCCGGCGACTCATCTTTAGCATTGTCAGATTCTTGCTTGATTCTCCAAGGTAGACACTGATTTCCATATCCCCTTAATGTTTTCTTGTATTTTCTAGTTTTCTCTTCTTTTTCTTGAGTATTAAGCACTTCTCCAACCAACCTCCATTAACGTCAGTCAACCTCCAAATTTTTCGGTTGCCTTTTTAGTTTTTCGGCCACCGGAATTACGATCTCTTTGAAAAAATTCTATTGATTAGATCCCTTAAACCTCGCCCTTGAAAAAATTATGTCTTCTCGTTCCTCGTCTTCGAGTCGGACTATTTCCAACCGAAATTCGGGAAAAAGACCAATGATTAGGGGCGAGGATATTCCCCAAATGACTCCAATAGTACTTGGCTCCAGTTCTGAGGTAACCTCAGTAGCTCACCGTGTCTTGGGCGAGCTATCGGGCGAGGTTCGTAGTGACCCAGAGAATATGGCGATGAACTCTGGAGGGATCTCTGGAGAGCTCATTCACGAGCTAGAGGGCGAACTAGGCGACAAAGGTAGAGAAGAAGTCATCGAATCTGGTGGACCTTTGGGCGAGCTAGTTCGTGAGCTCGAGGAGGAGTCCGATGACGAAGAGGTCACACTGGCCTCAGTCGATTAACTTTCCGGCCCCTCAAGTCCTCGAGCACAACATCCCTACTACTGTCGAACATGAGTTAGATTGGGACGAGTACGTGGAGAGATATCAGGCAAGCTTCCCCACACCCGAGCGAGTTATCAGGGAAGCGGAGGGGAAAACCGACTTTAAAGCGAATAAGATTAAGAGTGTGATCACTGATTTCATGCTCCCGAGCCTCCGGGTTGCGCGGTATCTGCAGGATAGGAATCTTGCAATTACGCAGATCACCCCCAGCGGTTGGAGTAGTTTGCTGGCCGTTCTTACAATCTTTGGGCTCGAGGGGTACAAAAATCACCTGACGTCAACCGAAATTAACTGCGTCCTCAACATCACTAAACAAAATGGTGAGGGAAAAGGTTATTATTATCTGAAAGCTCGATCGGGTGAAAAACTCTTGGAAAGTCTATCAAATAAGGTCCACGTTGGAAGGAGCAGTTCTTCTTCATCGGAGGAGATTGACGAGCTTCAACCAACTACATGAGATAAGAGGGGTGAATCCTATCCCCCGAGGAATACGGGGATGTTAGTAGTAGGTGGACTATTTCGCTGTGCGTGCGTTGATTTAGATTTACTAATCTGATTTTCTATTTTTGCAGGTCCGAAGCATCAGAAGTGGGGTCACTCAAACTCTCAGGTCTCTGAGGCTTTCGAATACGTGCTTACTGTGTGTTTCCTGAGGAATCATAAGGATCGAGACGTTGACCACCTAAGCAAATTACATTGTCGGCGAGCTGCCCTGGTGCTTACCTCTCTCAAACATCTTACTGTGCAAGCTCCAGATCTCCCAGGTATTTGCATCTCTTTGTAGCTCGCTTAGCTTGTTTGTGAACATATAATTTCTTGATTATGCAGATCAGGATGTGACAGTTGCCATCCCTCCAGCCTTCCACACCTTTGTCCAAAAGCTTCGTATGTCGCCCGATCGTCCTGGAAGAAAGGGTCCACCTTTCACTGTTCTAGCGGCTCAGAAAAAGGCCGAGACTGCTCCGGCTAAGAAAGGGAAAGTAGGAGGATCTGGACAAGGGTCCACATAGAAGAAGGTGCCGGGAAAGGTCCCAGCTAAGGCTCTTGTTTCCAAGGAGACTACCCAGAAGCTAGCAGAGCGAGCTCCCTCTCCTCCATCTCCACGAGTGGGAGGTCGCCTTCACCATGGGGACGGGTCCCATGTGAGTAGGGAAGAGGCTCGGGCTCGTAAGAGATTGAGGTCGATTGGTCTTGACTTTGAGTCTGAGTGAACTGGGTGAGCTGTCTCGGGTTCTGGGCGGGGAGATTTTGTTTGCTCCATCGCCCCACCTTCTACTCATACCCCACCTCCACCACCATTCCCTTTTGGAGTTCGGATGGTGGACGACACATTACTGGGATGGGATCCCACCAGATCTGGGTAAATAATTTTTCCAAGTCTTCATAGTAAGTCAATCTTTCCTTTAGGAATTAGCTAAGTGTTTCTTCCTCTGTTTGCAGGTATGCTCCAACTGTGCATCCCGAGAGGGATGAGATCTTGCACAATGCCGCCCGATCCAAGCCATTTATCTCTCTACACGATCTGCCAGCTTGGCTAGCTCGCCGCACTTTTGAGAAAGCGCCCAAGTACTGTTCCATTTCTCTGTTGGCGATGATCGAGAAACAGAAGCCAGCGGACAGTGCTCGGCTTGCATGCATTATGCTTGTGGGGCCCTTCTAGCTGCTCAAAGGGCCGTTGAGGAGATTTCAGCGGCCGACAAGGCTCGCTACGAAGCTAGGGGAGCCTTCTTGAAACTAGGCGACGAGAAGAAGAAGGTTGAGAAGGCGGTGGCCATTGCGGAGAGCAAAGCCAAGGCGACATTGGCAGCTGAGCAAGATGCTCTAAAAAATCTTGAGAAACTCCAGGTTGACCTTGCCCGCCAGAAAGAGGACTTCGAGATGACCTTGAGAGCCAAGGATGAGGAGCTCGCCCGCAAGTCGCAAGAGATCGCCCGGGAGCAGGAACTGAATAAAGCTTTGAGCGCTGAATGCTCAAAGCAAAATGGTGAACTTCGTTCCTACGCCACCAAGCTTGCAGAGCTCAAGGGCCTCCTTGACGTCTCAATTTCACCAGAGGCCTTGGAAGCTACGACAGCGGGAGCTTCAGATCTTGGCTACCTTCTGTGCTACATCGAGATCTTACGAGCTTATCGGTGGGTAGTCAACGAGAGCCAAGATGTGCGGTAGTTCTTTTTGAAGGAGTATAAGGATTTTGTGAAGTTGGCCAAGATTCCTCCAGGCTCCATTTCTGACATTGGGGACCTAGTGGAGCTCGGCACTGATTTGGACATCATTCTGGACCATATCCGGATCATTGGTGGGCCATATCCACCTTTGGATGCCAAGGCCGGAGATGTGGGTGAGGGCGAGCTACCTACTAAGGGGGGCGAGCAGCGGACTCCGCTCACTGAGGAGTAGGTGGGGGAGTTAGTTGGGGTCATTATGGTTGATACTAGTAGCTTAGCCTAATTACTGAGGTGCCCCCACTCTCTCCCTCTGCTGGTCAAGAGGTCGCTCTGGAGGTTCCACCAGAGATCGCCCCTACTTCCAACACTCCTTCTACCACATAGCCCCCTACTACTGCCGGTGCTGCTGCTGGCGCCACTCCCCAGACTTAGGATTTCTCTTACTTTTCTTTTTTTTTAAATTTTTTATAGCTTATAATAGCTCGCTTGTAGTTGGTAGTTCGCCCTTCGTGGGTTTTTTACTTGTTTGGCCAGTTGGTTGACCTTTTTGTAACCAACACTTATCAGACTTGTAAATTTTTCCAAGTTCAATATATGAAGTGCAACTTTTTGTTCTACCCTGCTTTCGTTATTTATTGCACGTTGTTATCTTTTAATAGCTCATTTTTACATTTGATATGCATTTGTTCATCTTACGTCGCTTAGGATCGCGAATTGTTCATCTTACGTCACTTAGGACCGTAAATTGTTCGTCTTACATCACTTAGGACCACGAATCGTACTTTATTTTTTATCTCTTGGGCAATTGGGTTTTTATAAAACACTTTGCCGTAGATGTTTTTATCATCGTCTTTTGAGAATTTTTCTAACATTGGACGGTGAGTTCTTAATAATCCTTTTGTAGTACACTTTAATGAACCTTAGCACTTTAATGACCTTTGCCTCGAGCTTTGATAATAACATTTCGGGACTTGTGCCCTCTGCAAATTTTGAGCTTGAACAGATAATTTCTTAAAAATACATCTTCATTGAACAATAATTTTTACAGAAGTCGTCATCAACATTTTTTATGCGAACCTTTGACTAATCTATTTACAAGCTACTGTTCTCCTTCCTCTACTACAAGAAGTATCTCTTCATTGTCTTTGTCAAAGCCCGAAAACTTGCTAATGAAACAAACATGGTCTTGGACAGACTCCTCAAGAAAATGTAACATCTTCTTTTCATCAAGTGAAGTTATGTTTGACTGAAATATGTCAACTGCCACATATCTATTCTCAAGTTCCAGATGCTCTATCCGGTTACTTGTCTTCAATGAGTGCAACGTCTTCAAAGAGTGCAACAGATGACGACATGGTTGGACCTTCAGTATATAAGCATTCTTCTGAGCTTTCACTTCATAACAACTTCTTTTCATGCTCCAACCCTTTCTTTACTACTGGTAGTACTTTCTTTACTACTAGTAGTACTTCTTCAGGTGTGCTGCGCTCCATGTGTAAGATGAAGCTTTTCCTTCCAAATCTTCGAGATCATAAGTCCAGTTAGTCCAGCTAGCGGTAACCAAGAACGGTCCTTCCCAGTTCAGCCCAAACACTCCAGGTGGCATTGCCAGTCGTTTTCTCAAAACCAACTCCCCAACCTTGAACTTTCTGTGTCGCACTTGGGTGTTGTAGTATTTTTCGGCTCTCTGCTTGTAGGTAGCATTTCTCAGTTCAGACAAAGCTCGGGTTTCTTCGAGTAGATCTTTCTCCACTGTCAAGGCTTCATCATTGCTTTCTTCTTAATAACCTACCACCTTCCAAGTTTGATTCTGGACTTCTACTGGGACTACTGCTTCCGTTCCAAAGATTAGGGCAAACGGGATTTCTCCGGTACTAGCTCTGTAAGATGTTCGGTAGGACCACAACACTTCAAGGAGTTCATCCGCCCAGCTACCTTTCTTGTCCTCTAGACGGATCTTCAAAACATGCTTCAAAATCTTATCGAGTGCTTCAACTTACCCATTTGACTGTGGATGGTAGGGGGTCGAGTATTACTTCTTGATATTCCACGAGCTACAGAACTCTCTGAGCTTCTGACCATCAAATTGTCTACCATTATCTGTCACGATCGACTACGGGAGTCTGAATCTGCATATCAGATTTTTCCAGATAAAGCTTATCATCCTTTCCTGCGTTATTATTGTTAATGCCTCAGCTTCAGCCCATTTTGTGTAATAATCTACTGCTACTACGACAAACTTTACACTGCCTCTGCCAGGTGGGAATGGGCCGATCAAGTCGATGCCCTATTTTGCAAAAGGTCATGGGCTGAAGACTGATTTGAGTTGACTTGCAGGAGTGTGGATGTTTGGTGCAAATAGCTGGCATTTTCGGCATCTTCGAGCGAAGCTAATAGCATCTTTGCATAGAGTGGACCAGTAGTACCCTTGCCTGATCGTCTTGTATGCTAAAGCTTGCCCCCCAGCGTGACTCCCACAGATTCCTTGGTGGATTTCTTCTAACACCTCTAACCCCTGTTTTTCTGATAAACATTTGAGTAGGGATAGAGAGAATCCACGTTTGTACAACTGACCATCCACCAGTGTATATTTGGCTGCCTACTTCACTAGCCGACTAGCTTTCCATACATCTTCCGGGAGCGATCCGCCCTCCAAGTACTTTTTTATGGGAGTCCGCCAGTCATCGTCCTCCTCCTGCCCCCCACTCGAAGTTTGATTTAATTTATAATCAAACATCGAAGGATCTCTTAGCTTGGTGACGACAACCTCTGTCAGCTCCGCTTCTCCACTACTCGTAGCAAGTCGTGCTAGTGCATCTGCCTATGTGTTTTCCAGCCTCGGGATTTGCTCAATGTATACTTATTGGAATAATGAGATTAGGTGCGCTACTATCTTCTGATACAATGCCATCTGCTGGTCTTGGCTATCAATGCTTCATACTCTACTTCATTATCCGTTACCCCCACAGCTAATGATAACCCACAGCTATCAATCCGAAAATTTGCAGTTTGATTGCCCCCACAGCTAATGATAACCTAAGTCCGGCTATCAATGCTTCATACTCTGCTTCATTATTTGTTGCTTTGAAATCGAATCTGATTGCCAAAGTGAAGACTTGTCTATCTGGTCTTATTAGTACCACACCGGCTCCTACTGTTGTGCTAGTTGGTGATCCGTCTACGTTGAGGTGACATGGTACTATATGCCCCCTTGTCGGATCTTGTGGGAAAGTTAGCTCGACGATGAAATCGGCGAGCGCTTGTCCCTTGATCGTTGTTTGGGGTACATAGGTTATTCCATATTGACTGACCTCCAATGACCATTTCAACAAGCATCCTGCAGTGTCCGGTCGATGTAGTATTTGTCTTAGTGGGAATGTTGTCAACACTTCCATCTGGTGGTCGAAGAAGGAGGGCCGCAACTTTCTAACACTTATTACCAGTGCGTAAGCTAACTTCTCCGTGGGTGAGTAGCGTAGCTCCGCTTCGTGCAATGCTTGGCTTACGTAATACACTGGTAAGTGTGTTTTCCCTTCTGTTCATACTAGTACTGAGCTGATGGCCACCTCCAATACCGCCAGGTATAGATATAGCTTCTCTCCAGGTTCAGGCTTCGACAGGATCTGCGGATTGCTGAGGTATTCCTTGATATTCTCGAAAGTCATTTGGCATGCACTTGTCCACCGGAAATCGTCTTTATGTTTAACTTTGATTGACTCGAAGAAATGTCGATTCTTGTCTCAAGACCTAGAGATAGACATGTTCAAGGCCGCTAAGTATCCCGTTAATCTTTAAACTTTCTTCACCAAGTCAGGTGGCTTCATCTCCATGATGCACTTCACTTGGGCAGGGTTGACTTCGATCCCCCTTTGACTCACCAGGTGGCCCAGGAATTTCCCCGAATGTACTCCGAAGCTACTTTACTCGGGGTTCAACTTCATGTTGTAGGTTCACATTATGTTAAATGCTTGTTTGAGGTGATCTAGGTGATCCTCCTTCCTCAAGCTTTTAACCACAATGTCATTCACGTACACCTCCATTATGTGTCCAAAGGGTTGGTCAAACATTTTGTTGACCAACCTCTTGTATGTAGCTCCGGCGTTGATGAGTCCGAACGACATCCTACTCCAGCAGAACAGATTCTTGTTTGTGTAGAACACCGTGTGTTCCTGGTCATCCGGGTGCATTGCTATTTGATGATAACCTGCAAAAGCATCCATGAAAGTCATTATTTCATGTCCTGCAGTATTATCTACCAGCAGGTCGATGTGGGGTAGTGGGAAGTTATCCTTTGGGCAAGCTACGTTGAGGTCTGTGAAGTCTATGCACAACCTCCATGTCCCGTTTGGCTGCTTCACCAGTACTGGGTTGGCTACCCACTATGGACAGAGCGCCTCCTGGATAAGCTTGTTATCTAGCAGCTTCTTTACATCCGTGGTTAAGGCTTTGTATTTTTCTAGTCCGTATTTCTTTTGTTTTTACCGGATGGGATTCTTTATTGGATCGATGTTTAATCGATGGCATGCGTACTCTAGTAGAATTCCCGTCATATCTTCATGGGACCAGGCAAACACATCCAAGTTGGTCCTGAGAAATTCCTCCATCCTGCTCCTGTAGGGTTCTTGTAACTCAGAACCTATGAAGAGTTCTAAGTCACTGTTGTTGGGATCCACCTGGATGGCTCTAAGCTCTTCCACTGGGGTAGCTCGCCTCTTCTTAGTTTTCCATCTGGGGTTCGAATTGAACCCTACACCGCTCAGCTCGTCCTTTTCCTGCATATGCTCATAACCCACTTGGGGTTCGAGGTCTTCGCTCCCTTCCTCATTGCTGGTAGGTTCGCGAGCTCCTCCGGGTTCTTGCACAGCTGAGCTGGTAGGTTCGTCCTCTTGCCGTCTTTCATCAACCTCCATTGGCTCCGCTTGTTGAGGGGCATCTTGATCCACCTGGGCGATCTCCAGCTCTTCCTGCTGGTCGTCCAGCTCCAGTAACTCAATATCTACCGAGATGGCATCAAGGATGTTTGGCTCGTCAGCTGGATGTTGTACTTCCTCTACGTACACCAGTACCTGCGTAACAGGTTTCTTAATCTGCAACAAACATTCTCTAGCCTTCTTCTGATCGCCCTTTATGGTTCCGACACCTTTTGGAGTTGGAAATTTTAAGCAATAGTAGTAGGTTGAACATGCCGCTTTGAATTCAGAAATGAAGGGCCGGCCGAGGAACTCATTGTAGGATGACTGTTGATCTACTACTAAGAAATCTATCAGTCTAGTCAGTCTCCTTTCAGGATCATCGACCAATACAAGCTCGACAGACAACCTAATTATACCTAGGGGAATGGTTACAACTTCCCCAAACCCCACTATTCTATGTTTACAACTTTCAATGTACGACTCATAATCTCCTAGCAGATCTAGGGTGCTCTTAAATAGTATGTTGGTGTAGGCGCCGGTGTCCACGAGCAGTTGGTGGACCTTTGTATTCATGATGTTGGCGCTTATCACCAATGAGTCGTTGTGGGGAATGAGGATTCCCTCCAGATCATCTTGTGAAAATGTTAGCTCTGCAGTAAGTTTAACATTGGGCTTGGAGCTGGAACCGCCTTCTTGGACTTGATTGATAGCCCGTATCTCTGCTTTCCTCTGTCTCTTCGAAATTGACGGCCTTCCATCAGTGACTCTGCCGGCTGGTCTCGACTGTTCCTCGAGGATGAGGATTTCCCTGTTGGGCTCTTGCTGTGCAGGAGGTGGAGGTGGCCTATGCCTATTTTGTCTGGGACGATGATCTTCGTCCTCCTCTTCTTCCTCATCATCAGTCTCTTTCCTCCTCTCCTGTCTTTGCCTCTTCACTGGGGCTTTCTTCACGAACTTGGCCAGCTTGCCATCTTCATAAAATTTCTAGAGCTGCTTCAGCAAGTCTCGGCACTCACTGGTGAAGTGTCTGATGCTCTGGTGATAGGCGTAGTATTTGTTGGGGTTGAGTTTGTTGTGGTCTTGCCAAATCTTCCTCGGTTCATTCAGTATGGCTTTGTCTTTCACGGCCGTGAACACATGATCGACCGACACTGTCAGCACTGGATTCAGTTTTTCCTTGAACTCGTCCCCATCTATGAACGACTTCAAGTTTCTTGGGGCTTTATAGGTGCCCCTAGCTTTCTTGCCCCCCGGCTTCTTCTCTTATGTACCTCCAACTTCTTTCATCAGTGTCTCCTGCATAGCCACATACATACCTGTCTTATACCTAAATTCAGCATAAGTCTTTGGGCAAGACATGTGTATTTCTTTCCATAGCTCCGTGCCCTTTTTCAGTACGGCCATGAAGGCCACGATCTTGGTATCCTCGCTCATGGGTTCACCTTCCAGCAGGATTTTATCAAACCTTTCCAAATACTGCTGGTCAGACTCGTCACTCCCCTGGTTGATGTTTGTGAGTCTGTGCTTCTGGGTGAGGTATGACCCATAACCAGAAAAGTGTGAAAGGAACTCCCACGTCAGTTGACCGAATGATTGGATCGACCATGGAGCCAGTGATGAGAACCATCTGTGGGCTCGATTTTCGAGGGTCAGCAGGAAGTTCCTGCACTGTGTGGCATCCGTCGCTCCCATGGAGATCATAAAATCTGAGTATTTGAATACGTGCACCTTTGGATCGGATTCTCCCTCGTACAGGGCCATGCTGGGAACTGAATTTTCTTCTGGACTAGGGCCTTTTTGTATAGCTGGTGCCAGGGGTGATGCCGTGAGTATGTTCATATCTGCTCTACCGCTCTTAGCGGCCACTTGCATCTGAAGCTATTCGACAACCTTTTTTAATGTGGCCAGCTCATCATAGTGAACCACCTCCTGTGGAGGCTATTCAGGGGTCGTATGCCTCATGGACGTACGACCCCACAGCCCCTCGCTCTGGGGTGGCTCAGCTGTGATGTGTGGGAACTGTCGAGCACCATGTGGACCTAGCCTGTCGGAAGCAGGTCTCCACAGTCTGTCATGCGTGGACCTACGAGGATGTAGGTCCAAGTCTTCCCTTCTCACTGGGAGTAGTGGTACGGGCACTGACTCATGTGCCATCTCTTCGTACCTTGGCCCCAATCTGCCCTAAAGGATATCCTTGAATCGATTTGTAGTGGAGCCTTTGGCCTGACTCCTAGCTCGCCCACCTCGTGAACCGAGCTGATCACTTATCTTGACCTTTCCAATGGCCTGTTAGTGGTGAGCTTTGGCACTGCTCGCTTCTTGCTCGCCATGAAGCTTGCCCCTGAGCTCTCCTACTATGTCCCTTGGTTGGGAAGAGTGTGTTCATCTCATTTCCCGGTCTCGGGCTGTGTTGGTGGGAGCAGATTGAGTAGCTAGCGGGAGCTTGCCCAACTACTGTTGCCGGCGGACCTCTTGGAGTAGAGCGATAGTTTGCTCTATCTCGTCTAAATTTTGGAGTAGGGACTAGACCGCCGGGTCTAGCCCATCTTGTTGAGTAGTTAGGGCGCGTCCTTGGGCAGTAGCTCGCCCGGGAGCTCACTGATGGGAGGACTCCTCGTCGGCATGATTACGCCGGAGACCCGTTTCCTTCCATCTCCTTGTCGTGGACGAAGTGTGGGTATTGTCTCTTGACATCTTGCACCAGTAAGGGTAATTTGTCTTCAAATATTTTCCAGCAAGGGTAAGGTAAGTGCAAAGTCTTTCTAGCCTTGCATACAAGTGATTTGTCCAGAATCTGGTTTAATCACGAACAGGCATGCGTTTAGAACTTTTTACTTCCTACACTTGTTCACAATTTTCTAGAAATTGGTTAGAACTGGTGTATATCTTAAAATTTGTTCTTCAACTTTCTCAAGAACACATTCAAGAAACTCTCAATTTTCCTCTCAAATTTTTGATGATCGGAGGTTCACCCCTCCTTCTAGCGCCAAATTGTTGGAAGAATTTACTAAATTGTGTGTTTATGTGGCTGAATTAATCTCTGAATTCTTCCAAAAAATAATCAAAGTTGGATTATTGAATAGAATTTGTAGTGAGAGAAAGTAGAAAGAAGTGCTCTTGTTGGATAAAATGAACTTAATTAGAGAGAGAAAATTAGTACAAGAGACCTATTTATAGTTTTGCATGTGCATAAGTGGCATGTTTTAAGCTTACTTAGCTTAATATAATGACAAGTGTCCTTAACACTTGTCTCTTTGCCCACTATTATGCTTTAGTTACATTACTCTTGACCTACTACATCATTATTGACAACCTACGCAACTACTGACTTTAACTCCGAATAGAGGTGAGCTTTCTTGCCTTGGGTTGTTCTGTGGTGCAATGCTTGTAGTAGGGGATGGTCTCTTGCTTCGAGCTCTGGGCGAGCTACTGGGCGAGCTCCCTCTCTCTCCATCGTGTTGACCGGCCAAAGGATGGTGACGTAGCTTCGGCCACCTGTGGCGAGCTATGGGCGAGCTACCCAGCCTTAAGCTCCTAATTATGCTAATTCTTCCGGAGTAGCTTGCTTTATTTCGCCTATCAACAATATATTCCCTCCGTCCCACTATATGCTGCTCATTTTATCATTTTCGTCCGTCCCACTATATGTTTCCCATTTGCTTTTTTACCTTATTTGGAAATTACTATTTACTTTATTATTATTATTTTTATTACTTTTTACATTATTAATATTACTTTTTTACTTTTTTCAACACATCACTCATACTTTTTCACTTTTTTCATCATATCACTTTCATTTTTTCACTTTTTACCTTAATTCGTGTGCCCAAAAGCAACGAGTAACTTATACCGGGACGGAGGAAGTAACAATTATGAAATTAAAGTCATTATTATTATGAGCGATTGTAATTACTCAGACTAAGGATGACAAAATGACCCGCCTCATAGCTGCGCCACCCTTACCTACTCCATTTGGGGCAGCCCTACCCCATCCAGAGGATGGGGCAGGGCAGGCATGCGTTTACACTTTTATTGCCCAGCCCCACGCCATCCTACCTCGTAGTATATATTAAATAAATATATAATATTTTATAATATATAACATGCATCCAATCAGTATTTTTATAACCGGACCGGTGACCAAATAGGACAACGCACCGGCTCACGGTTCAACCGGTTGGACCGGCTGTTCAACCGTTAAAATAGTTTATACCTATTTTTTAATATTTTATATGTTAAATAAAATAAATATTCATTTATAAAATTAAATTTGTACAACAGAGTCATAAAATAACAACACAAAATACAAAAGAAACAAAATAACTCAATCAAAGTGGGTTTTCTTTATTTTCTTTATAGTTCTTCAGACGTTAAGATGTTTTTTTTTGTGGAAAGTAAGTTTTTGGCTTTTGGTTTGATTGGGATTAGGAAGACAAATAAAAACAAGTAAAAAAATAAATATTAATTTTTTAAAACATAGTCAGTTTGACCGATTTTGGCCGGTTTTGAGCGGTTCTGACCAATTTTGAGAGTTTTTTTACTGATCCAATCGTAAAAATAATTTTTTGGATGTAACAAGACCGATTGCGTGACCGGTTTCCGATTCAACCGGTTGAACGGGCCGGTTCGCGTCCTATTCTGAAAACAATGCATCCAATATATAATATTTTATAATATATAAAATAAATTTAATATTCTACATTTATATTATATCAAATAAATTTAAAATTATATTATATATTTATTTATTGTAACTCTAATCTAAAAGAGTTTTATAATTTTTTTTACTATATTTTTATAAATTTAGTGCATTAATTTTATTTTAAAATAATTTTTATTTATCTGAAATATAATATATTATATTTTAATATATAACTATATATAATATGGGGCAGGATGGGTCAGGCATGGAGCGCAATGTTCTGCCCCACAGTTAGGCATGGGACAGGGCAGGGCAGAGACGCGGGGCAGACATGGGTTTTTAGATACCCGTCCTGCTCCGCCCCTTTGTCATCCCTAACTCAGACCAATATCGTCTCAGAGAGAAATAAATTTACACTTGTCTTGATTTAAATCCATCCCAAGTCATTTACGCAAGAGTTCCAACACAAAAAAAATGTACCCGAATTGTTTAGCAAGCATTCATATTGAAGATCTAATGTCAAAATAGTAAAAAAAAAAAAGAAAAATTGTTTGCTGCTCGCTATATATTTTATTTCACTGATCATGTTATTAAAGATGATTTCTATTCAGGGATGTAAGCGAGCCGAGTTGAGCTGAATACTATCAAGCTTGAGCTCGACTCGTGAAATTATTCGTTAACTAAATAAACGAGTTTGGTTCGAGCTCGACTTAAAAAAAGCTTGTTTGCAAAAAAAGTTCATTTGTATAGTTCGAGGTCGACTCCAAAAAAAACTTTTTTTCATAATTCGAGCTCGGGTCGAAAAAAGCTCATTTATATAGTTCGAGCTTGACTAAAAAACTCGTTTGCATAGTTTGAGTTCGGCAAGAAAAAATTTATTTGTATAGTTCGAGCTCAGGTTAAAAAATTTATTAAAAATGTTAAAAATACACAAAATTTCTCATCAATAATTCAACATCTAACTAAAAATAAAATAGTTCACGATAATATAAAATCGTTCAAACAAAACCTAACAAAAGTCTAAACAAAGATAATAAATTGTTCAAAATAAATTTATCCCAAAATAAATAATTTTGCAAATCTTATCATGTTATTATCATGAGTGACTAAATTTTATAAATATTTTTTTCTTTAATCAACTAATCCTAACAAAATAAATCTTATGGAATATTATGCCTTGATTTTATATATTTAATCTTCTTTTATTATTATCATTCAAAGATGGTTAAATGCTAGGATATTCTGTTAGTGTTTTGATGATATGAAAACTAACTTAACTTGTAATAGGACCAGTTGAACCTGTTTGTCAACTGATGAGTAGAGTAGGATTAGATAGGTATTTGTAAGGGAGAACCTTGCAACCTAGAAGATCCGAAAATGCTTGTGGAGGAGAAGATTAGTTAAGTTCATCTTGAAGATTTAGCCAATTCCTTGAAGACAGAAGATCAAGTCTGCTGACACGATTGAAGATAAACTGAACTCAAGTGAAGAAGAATCCAGGTGAAGTCGAAGACCAACTAAAGAGCCATGTGCAGTCAGACGAGGACTAGCCTCGCAAGATCAACTGATGTCCACCAAGGCCAGCTGATGTCCACCCAGATCAGTTGAGGTCTGCCAAGACCAGCTGAGGACATCTGAACTGCTGATTCAAGGATCCATCCGTGTTGAAGTTAATCAAGTCAATGGGACAAGATTCAAACAACGACTACAAGATTTTCAGATTAGAAGACAATCAATCAAGGGGACAAACTTGATTAAAGATCAGACCATTTTGGAAAGAAGAAATATGGAGATTAAGACCAGAATCAATCACTCACTTTGATTGATTGATTCCAAATTTATAGGATATTCGAATCCTAGTCAATCTCAAAGGATAATTTTCAATACCAATAAATAGGAGTACAACTGAAGATTTCATCGCCAATTCTACATGATTTTAACCTTGCAGAAACGCTGTTGAAATCTCTTTGTACTCAAACAACTCACATAGATGATTATCCTTTGTAAGACTTTAGAGAAGTTTAAAAGTTAGTTGCAAGTTGCACTAACCATTGTAAGAGAATTTGTGCTCTCGAGTTTGTGAGTGAGAAAGAAAATTAGTGGATAGACCCATAATTCAAGTTGAATTGTGGGGGAGGGGATGTAGAATTTAATCCGAACCACTATAAGTCTCATGTCTCTGTTCTTTACTTACTGCTTTATTTATTTGTGCACACTCACTTAAAAGATTTTATCTAAAAATGTTTTTGCACGAAAAGATACAACGAACTCAACAGGTTTTCTGTTGATTTAAAAATTAGACGACCTTAGGGAAGTCTGCTGATTTTATAAACGACCTAATTCGAAAAAGTTTTAAGTGCTAGAACAAGTCTATTCAACCCCTCTCCCCCTCTAGACTTGTTTAACATCTTTCCCATAAAACATGTTTAAAGGACCAACATTAAATCTTATGATATCCTTTTTTATTTTCTTTAATCGTTATAAAATAAATCTTATAAAATATTATGTTGTTGATTTTCTTTTAACATACTTATATAATAATAATTTTTTTTAATTCAAATCACTCTTGATTATGTGAAGAAAATAAACTAAGTCTTATATATTTCTTAATTTTTTCAAATATGACAAATTAAAATCATATAATTTTTTTTTATAAATTTGACCCTAATTAAAATTTCATAAACAAGATAAATTAGAAGTTTTTTGTTACAAAATATAGTTTATTATTTATTTACTTTATAGGAGATAAATTATTTTTTATTTGATTAACTTGAAATTTGATTTGTATAATATTTAATCAAATTAATATAAAATATTAAATAAACCAAATAAAATTTGATTATCTTATAATTGAGTTTTATATTAATAAAATAATTAACATTTAAATAATAAAAATATATAATTTTTATTATACGTACAATTTTTATTTAACACCACAAAATTTGTGATTTTACATACTAATATATATATATATATGATTTTATTTAATATAATAAAAAAATATAATTAATCGAGCCTGTTCGCAAGCTTAAAAGATCTCAGAAGAACTTTATTGGTCCGTCCTCTAGTCCAGCATGAGATCATGAATGCCACCAAGAAGAATTTTCATTCTAATTTTTAGTAGTCATACTCTTCAATGGAGAACTCAGGAAGCTTCCTAGTCTTGAACCCGCTTTTCTTGTAGGATGATATTATCTGTAGATGTTAGTGCACACAAATGAATAACACAAAAGGTTTTTTTTTTAAAAAGGATTTTATGGATCTGTCCTGGTGACCACTAGAATTTTCTTAGGCAGTGGTCTTTTGGACACACTGCTCTGATACCACTTGTTGGTTCCTTTAAATAGGTCTTGAGAAAAAACTTAACAAGTTTAGAAGGAGGGGGGTTGACTAGGGTTGTTTCACTTAAAAGTTTTTGCAAATTTTAGCTTATCTCAAAATAGCTGAGAACTTAAAGTTGTCTAATTCTTTCAAGAATAACAACTGACAACTTAAAGTGCGCAGTGAATAAAATAAGGAAACATTTTGATTGAAAATCTTTTTTGCTCTTAATACATGTGCACAAATATAAAATAAGTAAAGCAAGTAAGTGAAAAGAGACACATATTTATAGTGTTTCGGATCTCAAAATCAATGGCATCAATATCGTCACTAGCATCAATATCGATATCATAAAAAAGAAAACCTTTAGGCTTGTCCAAAAATACCATAATGAAAGACATAGGAGTTTGTTGCTAGGTATTTGACCAAATAGGATCGTCCAGTTCCTATAGAACCTATCACTAAAATCCCCCGAGAGGGGGGATAAGGCTAACCGGAGTGAAAAGGGTTTTCCATGAGATGGAAAATGCAAATTATTAATCCCACACAAAGTTTGTGAATAAGTGATTGTCTAATAATGAGCAAGGAAAACTCGTCTTTCTGCTAAAGAGGATGCATTGAACTCATAATTCAATAGATACTTTTTATTAATGCCAACTAAGTATCTTAAGTAAATTGCTCCCGGTTGTTCAATCATTTGATAACCAGAGTCATTCTTTGATAAATGATCACTCTTATCCTTTTTGTAGTGACGAATCTTGTATGTGTTCTTAAGAAAAGGAAAAAAAAAAAGAATTTGTCCATATTTTGGGGTCTCAAAGAGGCGTGGGAACACATAAGAACTCTTGAATGGAAATGGAAAAAGGATGTAACTCCAGTTCCTTCGGAATCGACGTCCACTCTCATCTACCCAACTTGGACTAGAGGGACTATCCACTCACTTTCTTATATTCTTCTCTTGAGAGAGATAACAAAACTAGTGCAAATTGGCAACTGACTTCTGTAAAGTCTTGCAAAGGATGTTTGTTTGATTTTGATTGAGAGTACAAAGTGAGTTTGGCAGTGTTTTTGCAAATATAATATGCATATGTTGTGCATGATTTCTTCACTTTTGTACTCTATTTATAGGTCTTAAATACTAGCCGTTTGAGCTGACTAGAATTTGAAATTCCTATAATTGAGGAATTAATCAATCATCTTCTTTCCTTCGTTAGACCGATCTTCAATCTTTGACTTGTCTCTTGATTGATTTGCCTTTAAATCCGAAATCTTCTAGCCGTTTTTGGATCTCGCTCAGATTCTCTTAGCGTGTTTGTCTCAATTTTGATGAATCCTTGAATCAATAGTCTTGACGTCCTCGGCTGATCTCGCTAGACTTCAGCTGACTTTAATACTTTGTTCTTGTCTGACTGCAATTGGCTCTTCATCTGATCTTCACACTTCAGCTGGATTTTTCTTCACTTAGGATAGATTCAGTTGATCTTCCAGATGTCAGCTGACCTTGACTTATGTCATCAGGATTTGACTAAGTCTTCAAAAGAAAGCTTAACTGGCATTTTTTTTCATGAGCATCTTCGGATCTTCAGGGCAGCAGAGTTCCCACTCGCTAAGACCTATCTAATCCTATACTACACATCAGTTGACTAACAGGTTCAGCTGGTCCTATTACTAGCTAAGCTATTTTTATATCATCAAAATACTAACAACAATATCCTAACATACCGTCAAAGGAAGAGCCTCACCTCAATCATTGAAGAAACATCCTAACATTTGAAGAAGTGCAAGAAAATTAGACTTGCTCGTACACGGCTTATGCGTGCACGAGAGATTTATACTGAGATTTGATAAACCATTGCCCAATGTGCTCGTGTAAGGAATCACGGTTGTATTAAGCTAAATCTGAGTTCAGAATGAGTCAACTGCCCAAGTTGACTGAGTCAGAGCTGAGTCAAGGCGAGTTAACTCAGTTAGTAGGGAAAATTTTGAAAAAAAAAATTGAGGTGCTCAAGTGCAGATTTCATTTCAAACCCTTCCCCCCACTTTAAATACACAATTGTTCATATTTTGAGGGGTTTTAACTATTAGAAAAATCATACTCCAATTTCTACACATACTAAAAACACCTAGTAGTAGAGTTATTGCTTTCTTAGGGTTTGTTTGCAAACTCTAAAAAGAGTGTAGAATCACTTTTTTTTTTTGAAAAGCTAGGTCTTACCAACTTAAAAAAAAAGTACTTCTACACTTTTTTTTTTAAGTTTGCAAACAAGCCCTTAGTTAATTTTCATTAAAGTTCAAGATATTATTGTTCAGTGAAGTTGTAATCACCACTGTTACGTGAGTTCTACACTTTACTCTTTCAATGTAGTTGATATTTTAATATTTATGAATATTTGCATAACTTTTGCTAAGGGTTTAACTTGTAAAATCATGAGCTAATTTTTTTGTGCTTTGAGTGATGGAGATAGAGCTAGAATTAAAGATTCTATTGTGTGTATATTTTGATTTTAGTTGATTAGATGATTGTGCTCTTTGATCATGTATTTTTTGAGCTTTGATGGATTGTTTTTATTCTTTTATGAACTTAGGATTGAATGACCAATAAGCGAGAGTTGAACATACTTGATTGAGTGTATCTTCATAGGAATGAACTATTGAATATTATTGTTAGGACGTCTATTGCATTCAGAGTAAATAGTTTGTTGTGGAGACTCCAAATTGAACAATTGATTAATTTAACGAGAGTTAGTTAATTGAATAAGAATATTGTAACTCTAGTGCAATCATTTGATGAACCGAGATTTGGGCATAGTTGCAATAGGTTACCGAAACTAATTTTATTGAAACTACCTGAAGCATACCTCAACTCATTGCACTTTCAGTAGAGTAAGTCTCTTGTGCACCAAGTGTACCGTGCAACTCAAGTATATTTTTAAAAAAGTTAACAAAATACTATTGAAAAAGTAAAATATTTTATTATTGAAAAGTGTATTTTTAAAATTTTACTTTTCAGTAATAAATAATTTAACCTTTTAAAAGTACACTTGAATTGCACGGTGCACCAGGTGCATACAAGTCTAAGACATATACAAAGTTAAAATTAACTTTAATTTGCAATGCTATTTGAGTTGTTTGTTTATTTTTTTAGCTTTAATTGTTAGTTTATTAGTTGTTGAAAAAGTTTCAAACCAATTTTTTTTTTACTTTTGTTGAGTAGCATGTCAAAATTTGAAATTAAATTCTTGCACTAAATTATATCCCTAGCGTTAGATAATTTTAAAATTTGATCAAACATCGTATTATATTGATTATATACATTTGTAGGTTAGTGCGAATTTGTATCGAATACAAATTCGTAATCGTTATTATTAGTACAATTGCAAAGAGGAGCAATTTATAAATTTTTATAATATTTATATACTTAGAGTGTGCATATTGCCAACTTATTCCTCTTTGCAATTTAATGAAAAAATGTGCTTCTATTTGCTTTTTTTCCCTTATTAAATTCACATAATATTTTATTAAGAAGTGTTACAATGCATTAAATGTGCGTAATTTCTTATCTTGGGTTATTCGATTCTATGGAAACAAGAAAGGTAATAACAATAGTAATTTACAATTATCTTAACTTAAGCCTTTTAGAGGACGTTTCCTTTTCTTGATAGGATAAACATGATAGAATGTTAAATGATTGTATTAATGATTGTAATTCTAATTTTAAAATAATATAGACTTGTTAATTGTGATTGTCTTTTTAAAAAATTAATTTTAATTTGTGTTTTAGTTTAAGAATAAATATGATAAAACACTAAATTCTTAATTTTATCATTTTTAATGAATAACTATATTTTTTTATGTATTATCATAATAATTAAGGGTAAATTAGTAAACTCAACCTAGGAATTAAATAATCCGATGAAATAGGTAGAAACAAATAATCAAATTTTTGCGGGATTAATAAAGATTCGAATCCTAGGTCATAATTTAGTTCAGTGCTAGAATCCTTAAAACCAAAAATGATATTCCATCTATCCCACTATAAGTTTCTCACTTTCCTTTTTTGGATGTCCCACAATAAATTTCTCATTCCATAAAAAGCAACAACAACACTTCATATATTAATAAACAAATACCCCTTTACACAACTCCCCATTACTTTTCACAACTCTCTGTTATTTTTTCACAACTTTTCATTATTTTATACAAAAGTCAACATGTGACACGCCATATAATAATAAATAAATACACTTTTTAAACAAAACAACAAAATGATAGGAGAAACTTAAAGAGGGACGGAGCGAGTATTACTTTGAATTAGGAGTTCAATCTACCCTAATATTGAAAATCAAACACCTCCTCAAAGGAAAGAAGATAAAACATATTAACAGTTGCATAGTTTTACACAATATGTTTCACACTTTAAAAATAAAACTAAAATATTTTAACATTATTTATTTTATTTTAAAATATTATTTTATTTATTAATCTAAAAATTTAATAAAATATTTTTTCCAAAACATGCACCTCCTTATGAAGTTTATTACTCCCTACGTCCCACAAGATATTGCATACTTTCTATTTTGGTCCGTCCCGCATAAAGTTTGCATATCCAAAAGTGAAAACTATTTATTAAATTCTATTCTCACAACACACATATAATATTCATAAAAATGTACCTTTTATACCTTTTTTTTTAAACCCCGTGTCCAAAAGACACCGCAATGTGTTCTTGGACGGAGGGAATATAGGACATCGTGAGGATTTCAATTCTCAACTCAGTCAATTCCGTCCCAACAGTTTTTTTCACTTTTCTTAATGATATTTTAACTCCTTTTTTTATATTTTTAAAACAAATAATTTACACTCAAAATATGTATTTTCATTCTTATGGAAGGGAGAGTTGGGGTGGAGGCAGCATTGATTAAATTAATAAAATAGCAATTTGCTTGTCTGCAGTAGCTGCTGTAATCTCTACGCTACAGCATGTGCAGTTCCCCCTCTTCCCGCGCCATTAAAGCAACCTCAAATAGAAAAACAAAAACCACTTTTTAATCATTTATTATTGCGCTCCACCCTTTTCCTGTTCTCTACACAGTTTTCCGCTCCCTCAAGCAAGAATCTCACCTTCTCTTCATCTCTGCCACCAAAGGTGTGTGCTTGGATTCTTCTATCTAAATCTGATTGAGTGTACTTTCTTTTTTTAAATACTGCATGTTTTGTTTTGTGTGTTGAATGTTGATGTAATTCTCCATTTTTGGAATTTCTGTAACCGTAACTGTCGGCTTTGTTTTTTTCTTTTCTCAAATTCTTGGTTGGTGAGCGTGAAATTGAATGTTCTTTGATCTCTTAATTGGAGTTGAGAGTGATTGATTTTGAGCTGAATCACTTTGGGGTTTTCAGTTTGAGTACGAAATTGTTGAAGAATGTTGTGAAATTGTGATGATTTGGAAAAACCCAGAAATTATTTAGTGATATTTCGTTGTCACAAGCCTACAAATTAGAAAAAGAAAAAAAATGTGGGAAATGGACAGGTGATGATAGTCATTTATGGTGGGAAGAAAAGAAGATTTTTATATTGAACCAATTATTCAATTCGGTTGTTGGCCTAACATTATTTAGAATATTCAAAGAAAAGGCTATGCTCTTGATTGCTATTCATGTGGATAGGTGGATTCTATTTGTTTAAGTAATTGTTGGTCTGTTTGGTTTATATAGATGGCAAAGAGGATGCTCACTATTTGAGGGTTTTCATTTGTTTTTTGACTAAAGAAGGAGTGAGCATGAAGTTAATTCTTTCAGCTATTCTAGTTTATGGTACACTGTTCTTGCTATCTACTGCAGAGCCCGCTGAGGATAAACGGGCTCTGCTCGATTTCATTGGTAATATATACCACTCGAAGAATTTGAATTGGGATGTTAGGACTTCTGTTTGTGGTAGATGGATTGGGGTGATTTGCAATCATGATAAATCTCGAGTGATAGCCCTTAGATTGCCTGGTTTTGGGCTCAGAGGCAGAGTTCCTAACAACACTCTTAGCCGCTTATCCGCTCTTCAGATCTTGAGTTTGAGATCTAATGATATTAGTGGTCCCTTTCCTTCTGATATTTTGAAGCTTAGGAATTTGACAGGTCTTTATCTTCAGTACAATCGTTTTCAGGGTTTATTGCCATTGGACTTTTCGGTTTTAGGAAATCTTTCAGTGTTGAACTTATCGAACAACACTTTCAATGGGAGCATCCCATCTTCTATATCGAATTTGACTCATTTAACAGCTTTGTATGTTGCTAATAACTCATTTTCTGGTGATGTCCCTGATCTTGATATCCCTTCTCTGAAACTGTTGGATTTATCCAACAATAATCTCACTGGGATTGTGCCTCAATCACTTCAAAGATTTCCCGATTCATCCTTTTCAGGCAATGAGATCTCGTTGCAGAGTCCATTCTCTCCCGTTTCTTCACCCAAAGCTCTCCAAAATAAGCATCATTCATCGAAAATTAGTGAATCCGCCATACTTGGTATAGTTATTGGTAGTTGTGGAGCAGCTTTCATAGCAATAGTCTTGCTGTTGATTGTTACATTCAGAAGGAAAAATGATAATGATACATCACAGAAGAAAGAGAAATCAACAAAGAGGATGGCTTCTGAGAACCAAAATGGGATTGGGAAGATAATATTTTTCGAGGGATGTAATCTCGTATTTGATCTTGAGGATTTGTTGAGGGCTTCTGCTGAGGTTCTTGGTAAGGGCACATTTGGGACGACTTATAAGGCAGCACTAGAGGATGCAACGACAGTTGTGGTGAAGAGATTGAAGGAGGTTATTGTTGGGAAAAAGGAGTTTGAGCAGCAGATGGAGATTGTCGGAAATATTAGGCACGAGAATGTGGCTCCATTGAGGGCTTATTACTACTCCAAAGATGAAAAGCTTATGGTCTACGAGTACTACAATCAAGGGAGTGTATCGACATTACTCCATGGTACGATAAATTTAAAATTCATTATGCTTCTCAAATTTGTTGCATTATTTGGCATTTATCTTAATTGATTTTACTATACATGTAAAGTTTCTGTTTTTATGGTCTGTTTCCAAAATATGTTGTGCATGTGATTAATGTGTTCTGATATCAGGCTAGATAATTAGGTCTAGAAAAGATTTACCTTGTTCATATTAAAGCAGATTATCGAGGTCCTAGTCTGTGTTTTTAGTTGATCTTATTATGTAAAACAATTTTGTCGAGCAACTGGTTCACAACTATCACTTAATAGTAAAACAGCCTAATACTATCAAACTAATACACTTTAATAAAATAACTAATACTGTTTAAAAATAAACTGATTTACATAAGATTGTCCTATTTTTTGGCCTACCTGAACAGAACCAAGGTTAATCTCCTTATGTTGCTAATATTGTTAAGATGTTTCTCTCTTTTTTGAAAAATTGTAAAGATGCTAAAAACGTATGGTAAAATATTTATCATCCAGCTGCCCTGTTCTATCACATTAGCACTACATATTAGTAAAATTCTGATCATTAATCTAAATATAGAGTCGTATGTAGTACAGTGGCCATAAATCTGATGCATTCGCCCTTTTTACAGCAAAAAGAGGCGAAAACACGGTTCATTTAGACTGGGAAACACGATTAAAGATTGCTATCGGTGTTGCAAGGGGTATTGCTCATATCCACTCACAAAGTGGAGGGAAACTTGTTCATGGCAACATAAAAGCTTCAAACATTTTCCTCAACTCCCAACTGTACGGCTGTATATCAGACCTCGGCCTGGCAACTCTGATTAGCATGTCCCAGCAACCCATAATCCGGTCAGGCTACCGTGCCCCGGAAGTCACAGACACGAGAAAAGCCTTGCAAGCTTCCGATGTGTACAGCTATGGAGTTTTTCTTCTCGAGCTTCTTACAGGTAAGGAGCCAGGGGGTGCTAGATAATCTTGATACTATTTCGTATGTCATGTGTCAGAACGACTAATATTTATATTAAAAGCCAATTTGATAAACTTTTTTTAATAAATGATTTATATGTTTCTACAATATCATCTATGGCTCAGGTAAGTCCCCTGTCCATGCCCCGGGTGGTGAAGAGGTGATCCACATTGTGAGATGGGTTCAGTCGGTGGTCCGCGAGGAATGGACAGGTGAAGTGTTTGATGTAGAGCTTTTGAGGTACCCCAATATAGAGGAGGAGATGGTGTCCATGCTGCAAATCGGGTTGAGCTGCGTCGGGAGAATGCCCGAGCAGAGGCCGAAAATCGAGGAGGTGGTGAGAATGGTGGAGGAGATCAGAGGTGTGAATACAGGGAATAGTTCAAATGGCGGAATTAGATCTCCAGGTTCAAGTCCAAATCTAACACCACATGAACATGAGAATGAAATTGCATAATTAGATATTTGTAATTTGGATATTTTTTTTATAATACGATCATATTCTTCCACGTTGGAATAGTATTATTTTTTCCAGTTGTCAGTCAATACGGTGCACATGGTGTGTGTTGGTTGTTTTTGTTTGACAAATTTGGTGCTACCAGGATTTTGATACTGTTGACCTACCTAGTTCATGCAAAGTCAAATGTCAGGTTTCCTTTTTAACTTGATGAAATCATATGATTATGACTTGATCTCTATCCCATCTTATTAATTAGGTGTGGATAATGACTTCATTGAAGTAACAAGTCAATGATAACTTAGGTCCTTGTGGAATTTTGATTATGATATTGGGCAATTATTTTTTTATTAATTTATCAAAGCAAATTTGTTTAGTTAGTGTCATCAAGTAATAGAATTTGCTAAATAGAATTAATTAGTTGTAATTTATAATATAGAGGCGATACCTTGCACCATACTAAATATGATGTTTTAAGCACATTGAAAATGAAGCTTGAGAACCAACTATGTAAGCATCTACATTGAGAATTTATTAAAAAAACAACTCATCTCTTAAAGTCAAACTTAATGAAATTTAAAACTTACTTATCTTGAAAATTTTGGATTTGTTTAGATTCTTGAACTAATATCAATTGTTAAATTAAAAGTTAGAGATTCAAGAATTATTTATTTAAAAATAGAGAAATGGTAAATTTTGTGCAAGTTGAATTCGAATCAAATTCAAGTTCAAATTAATTAGGTGATGAACCTACTATAGTGATAGTAACTCTCTTGGGAGAGTAGCTCATGTGAGGTAGGGATGTAAATGAGTCGAACCAAATACTATCAAGCTCGAACTCAGCTTGGTTGCTCGGTTATAGGTTCGAATTCGGCTCGTGTGTTAATTTTAAGCTCTCGAATAGTTCAAGCTCGGCTCGTGAAATATTTGTTAACTAAATAAATGAGTTTGGCTCGAGCTCGAAAAAAAGCTCGTTTACATAGTTCAAGCTCGGCTCGAAAAAAGTGTTTGATTGCGTAGTTCAAGATCAGCTTGAAAAAAAACTCGTTTAATAGTTTGAGGTTGGCTCGAAAAAAGCTCGTTTACATATATAGTTCTTCTCAATTTCTTATGGACCGTCCACTTCGTAGGTCTTTATCTCAATATAATTTTTTTTCGTCTACATGTAATTATTTAATATTTTATTTTAAACAAAAACTTGTATGAACTCGAATTCACGGTGAACGCGGTTTATCAATTATCACTTTCATGTCCATACACTATCACTGTTAAAAAATTAAGTATATTTTTATAATAGTGATAGTGATTACACATAACAGTGATACGAGTTCATGTGAACTCGAGTTCACAAGAGACCTACTCTTTATTTTATTGGTATAAATAGATTTAAATAACACATGATTATTGTTTTCCATAAATTATTTGTATATCTAATCATGTTATTATCACGAGTGGCTAAAGCTTATCATATTTTTTTCTTTAATCAATTAATCATAACAAAATAAATCTTATGCAACTTTATGCTTTGATTTTTTATTTAATTCTCTTTTATTATTATTATCATTCAAAGAGTGGCTAAATCTTATGATATCATGTTTTTTATTTTTCTTTAATCTTTACAAAATAAATCTTATAAAATATTATGTTCTTGATTTTCTTTTAACATACTTATATAATAATGAAAATTTTTAATTTAGTTTTTTCTTGATTCCGTTTAAAGAAACCAAACTAAGTCTTATATATTTCTTAATTTTCTTCATATATGACAAATTAAAATCTTATAAAATTTTTATAATTTTGATCCTAATTTAAATTCTATAAAAAAGATAAATTAGAAATTTTTTGTTACAAAATATATTTTATTATTTATTACTTTATAGGAGTCAGGAGATAAATTATTTTTATTTGACTTATTTGATTAACTTGAAATTTGATTTGTATACTATTTAATCAAATCAATACAAAATATTAATAAACCAAATAAAAATTGATTATCTTATAATTGAGTATTATATTTTTAAATAATTAATATTTAAATTATAAAAAATATAATTTTTATTATAAATATAATTTTATTTAATATCATAAAATTTATGCGTTTACAATTAATATATATATGTTATTTATTTAATATAATAAAAAAATAATTAATCGAGTATGTTCACGAGCTTATTAACGAGGCGAACTTATTAATCGGCCATGTTCGCGAGCTTATTAAAGAGTATATTCGCGAGCTTGTTCACGAGCTTATAAACGAGCCTGTTCGCGAGCTTTATAATCAAACTTATTCGCGAGCTTTCAAGCCGAATACCATCAAGTTCGAGCTTGGCTCGATAAAATAATCGAACTTGAATTTGGACTCGAGCTCGGCTCGATAATTTAACAAATAAACTCGAATGAATATTTTTCGAGCCAAGACCCAAATAGTTTGCAAACGGCTTGACTCATTTACGTTCTTTAATGTGAGGAAAATAAACTACTAATATATTTGAATACGGGCAAATTATTATATAAACTAGTTTCATGATATAAACCACTTTGTGATACAAGATTTATACTTCTGAATTTATTTTTTTACCTTGTTAAAAAGTGGTTCATGATATGAACCACTTTCACACAATACCTACTCTTGCATACGAGGCGCTGCCCACATCCTGGCTAAAGAAAGTGAAAATTAAAACAAACTATAAGTGAATGAACTATTTTAATAGATATTTCCATTAAAACAGTATGAATTGAAGAATATGAACTATGAAGTGTATTAGTTACTAAAAGGTATGAATTTTCTTATTAAAAACTAAAAAGTATTGTAAAATAATTTATATATGAACAAAATTTATAAAATACTTAAAAAATATAAAAAAACAATAAAAACACAAGTGCTTAAAAATATTAACCCAAATGGGCCACTAAAGTGTATAAAGTGAGTTATAGACCAAAACTGAAATAGCACTAATAAGGCCCAAGTGATTTGGATATGGCTCCGGGTATTGACAGTAGCAAAAGTAGTAAATACACTTACACTTGAACATATTCGGTAATTTTTTTTTGAAATTTTTACAAATTTTTTCCTAACATCTTTTTATTTTCACTATATTAAAAAAAAATTGCCAAGAAAATAAAATATTTTGAAAAAAAATTAGTGGAATGGAGGTTATGTTCGGACAAAATTAGTATATTAAAATTTTTTCCTAACATCTTTTTATTTTCACTATATTATGTTCGGACATGGTATTGCCCGAGGAGGCTAGTATCAATAACCTGGGCCTTTCGATATTAGACCACCGGCCAGGTTATTGACACTAGCCAATTTGTTAAATACACTAACCTAACTTTTTATTTTGTAACGATTAATCTAAAAAGAAATAAATATTCTTGTAAATTTTTTATTCATTCATATTTAGTAAATACACTACCTTTTTCAAAGTGCCAATTTCAGGGCAAATTTTCCATCAACATTGTAGAAAATATTAAAATTTTAATTTTGATTGAACTATAAAAAATATATGTTGTACAAGCTTTGTTGAAGACGTATGATTTAAGTATGTTTAATATTAATCAAAGATTTGAAAATGCATATGTAAATTTTTGAAACCTAATTTTTTTATTGTTTTTTAATCTTGAATTATTTTCATATATATTATTGTTGTTATATATTTTATAAATATTATTATTGTTTGTGTGCATAAAATTAATTGATTATGGATATATTGATCTTTTTCCGTGTTGGAAAAGTTAAAACGCCGAAAAATTACGACGCTGTTGTTCATCTCTGGTTTGCTGAAATTTTGTTAAATTTTTGAAAAATTTAAATGAAAAATTACACTTTGATCGAAAAATTCTGTCGAACAAAATGGAAAATTTTGAAATTTTTTTTCGAAATTTTGTAGTGTTTTCGGCAATTTTTTTTGAAAATTATTGTTTTGTTCATATATATTTTTCGAACATTATGTATTGTTTTCTTTTCCATATTATGATTTTAATATGTACTTTGTCATATCATTTTTTTTGAAAAATATAATAATATTCGGATTTTTTTTTTTTCGAAAAGTATAACAATGTTCGGAAAAAAATTCGAAATTCATGAAAATTTTTGAATTTTTTTCAAACATAATTACAATTTTTGGAAAACCAGAACTGAAACTTACACTTCGTACAAATTCAACATCAACATCAAATTGTCTTTTGCCTAATTTTTAACAACATTTAAACGTTATTTGCCTAATCCAAACCACATTTACCTAATTCAAAACTCTATTTGCCTAACATTCAAATGATACAACCCTAAACTCTAAATAATAGACATTTAAAGAGATATAAACTTCAAGACCAGATACATTGCAGTGGTGACGAGGGAGGCTAACGGTGGTGAGGGAGAGGCAACAATTTTCTATCGTGTGTTTTAGGTAGGGTAGTGCATTTGGCGAAATAATTTTAACTTCTTAACAAAAGAGAATGAAAATGGTAGGATATTTTCATAAATTAATATGTAGTATATTTTTCAGTTGGATAGTGAAAAAATCAGGACAACATATTTAACAAATGGGCTAGTGCTAATAACCGTGGCCTAGACCACCATAGTACTAGCCCAAGTAAAAAGGCCATAATATTTCTCATGCAATAGCAGCAAGACAATGCCTATTAAATTGGACAATTAATTGGATCATAGATTCGATCAGTTAGAACTATAAATAAAGATCGAATGACTGAGGTATACTATAGTAACGTTATCCCAATATTATATTCACTACACAAAAAAAAATGATGAAATAAATAGGGAATTTAGTGAGGGGGTTGGGGTCCCTCTTTAATAAATAAAATTAAAGAGGGCTTTAACGAGGGGAATTTGTTTTTAATTTAACGAGGGCAAAATGAATTAACGAGCAAAAAGCCCTCACAAAAGTCGCGAGGGTTCGATTCCTCGCTAAGTAGCGAGCGCTAACCGTCGCCAAACCTTTAACCGGACTGAAATGAGGGCATAACCCTCGCCGTTTTGCGAGCGCCCCTCCCCTAGCCGGTTTGCGAGCACGATACCCTCGCCTTCAATTAAATGGACCGAGCAGAGGGTTTAACCCTCGCCGGTTTACGAGCACTTGGACCTCGCCAAATAACGAGGGTTAATAGAACTGTGGATGAAAAAGTAGCTGCAAAAGTAGCTGATATAAGGGCACAGGAAATGGCGGCGCGTGAGGAGTGACAGAGACAAGTGCAACAACAACTGCAAGAACAAATGACCAAATTTATGCAGGCTCAGCAGCGTCCCGATGATGCTCACTCACGACATGATTCTCACTCACCACAGGACTCTCAAGGTAGACGTAGAGCACCACATGATTCTGACTCACAACATGACTCTCAAGGACACCGTAGACGTGGGAAGGGACCTAGACGTTGATTCTCTTTGATATGTATGTTTTGAATTATATTTTGAACTTTATCTATTTTGAATTATTTGACTTTGTGGACGTGTGTTTTATACTATATTTTGAATTATTCGGATGATTAGGCACTAATATTTGTTAATGATGGTGGATGATTAGGTTATATTTGTTAATTTGGTTTTAGAGGAGATATTGATAATTCTAAATAATAATCTATTGAGATATTATACTTCACATACCATATGGAGTTTGAATTAAATTAGTATATTTAGATAGAGATGAATTTTGTGTGTAATAGTTTAATAAGTGAAATGAAGTTTCATTATTAAAATTTAAAGGTAGAGGTAGAATGAATATTTATCATATGAATAGAATTATTTTACATTAATGTTTATAATGATTTGAATTAATATTTAGAAATATATAATTATATATATATATGATAATTTTATTATAACTAAATATAAGTATTACATAATTAAAATATATAATTTTAGATTAGTATAATTACATAATATAATAATAATAAAGTAAATATATAACACTTAGTTAAAATAAAATAAAAATTGTATATATATATATATATATATATTAAATGAATTATGGAACAATAAATACTACTTGCCCAAATGGCAAGACACTCATACATTCATAAGGGAGGTCACGGGTTTGAACCCCCTCTCACGCGAAAAATTGCGAAAATGTTTCGTGGGTCAGTCCGCGGGTCAAACCCGCAAAATTATTATTTTTTTAATATATTTGATATTCGCGAAGGTTAAACCCTCGCCGATTTGCGACGGCGAATTTCCCTCGCCATTTTGTGACGGTTTTGTGCCTTCGCCAATTAACGAGGGGCGAGGCGAGGGTTTAATTGGCGAGCCACTTCCTGGCGAGGGCTAAATCCCCTCGCAAAAACCCTATTTACACCCTAAACCCTATTTAAATCCCTATTTAAATCCCTCTTTAAATGCACAATTTTTTGCGGTGATTCACACCACCATTTTTTAACCTAACAAAAAAAAAAAACTCACATCAACGACAATAAAATACTCTATCCCTTCCACAAAAACTTGTAAACTTTCATTTCCAAAATATCGCACAAAATGCAGACCGAAAAGAAAAAAACTCATTTCATAAAATCCACTTGTTAGGGTTATACTAGAAAATATGCTTTTACTTTGTATAACTAAACTGAATCTTGAGCTTTATGTGGAATAAATCTTTTATCACTGTGGTTTAGATAATATGAATGTTATTTATTTATTGCAATCCATTCAAAGTAATAATACAAGTTACACTGTAGATAAATGTGGTGATCCCCAAATAACTCATAGCAAGATCACATTATCAGTGTCTTGTAACAAGTACTAACTTCACAACCTAGATGAGATCTGAACACCCCATTGGTAAACGATTGATGTGTAGATCCCAGATTGACTTATCTTGACCAAGGGATTACACTGGTGCATGATGATGCATTGAAGAGGACCTACAGAGAGGTAGTTTTTCGGTACTGATTTATGGGATGAAGATTTAGACCTCAGTGGTCGTTTATTTCTAAACATCTGTCCCTTAAATAGGACTGTGTGTAATCGGTGTATGACACTTTGATTTGTTATGGGTAGAGAGTCAATGAGACTCAATACTTTGCATCTTGGGCGACACCATTGAGAATATGACAATTGCTAAGATTTAATACAGATAAACGTGTGCTTGATGGTGGGCTCTAAATGTTCGTCATACTAAATCTTGTAAGTGGAATTTATTTCCGGTAATGATGATAAAGAAGAGCCATCCTTACTCCAAGGTTAAGATGTTAAATTAATTAAAGCGTTCAGTGGCTTGATTAATCAACGGACAAGAGAATTTTAAATATGGGAAATAATTACCGGGAGCTATATGATTGTAATATGGGTTAAGATGAATATTGCAACATTAATCCTATAGTGGATTAATGTTATTGGGTTGAATGACATTGAACTCAATGTTAGAATTCAAGGCTCATTGGGAGGTCCAATCTTAATTCTCCTAAAGGCCCCTCAAGTAGCCCGATTAAATGTCCAATAATGAACAAGGTGATTAAAATAAAAGAATATTTTTGTGCCAAATTAATTTTTTTTTTTTGAAAATTACGTATTTAAATTCATGAGAAAATTTTATGGAAAATGGATATGTATTTTGAATACAAGAATATCTAATAAAATCAAGGTCTCATTGAATTATATACATGCTATAATTTTCAAAAATATTCAAGAAAATATCAAGATTAGAATATTTGATATTCAAGATAATCAAGATTTGAAATATTTGATATTCAAGATATTCGATCTTGAATCCTCATTATAAATATGATGTGAAACAAGACATCAAGAACACATTATTCTTGATCTATTTTTTCGAAAATTTGGAGAAAAAGAGGGCAACAAAAATTATTTTTTCCTTGTATTGAAATTATTCGTGTGGCCTCCCACCGGATGTACGAGTAAGGACAAGGGAATACTTGAGATAGCCTTTTAGGTTGATCAAGTTAATTGTGTGGAGTAAGACCTTTAGGGGTGCTATTTATGTGTTTTTTTAAATGTTCATAAATTTTGCAAGCAAACCCTGTTGTTGGGTGTTCAACTATTTGATTTAATTATGTTTAAATCATGATATTAGTTGTGTGCTTAAATTTGTGTTTAGTGTATAACCTGAACAGATCCGGGCATCCGCAAATTTTCCGTAACACCACCCTCACAATATTTATATTTAGACAAAATACTACTCCATGCGTCCCCCAAATTTGTTCTTACTTTCTATTTTCGTCCGTCCTCCAAATTTATTCTCATTCAATTTTTTATAGAAAATGTTATTTTATTATCACACTCACGAACAATCACTTTATTTTCTAGTGGACCCCACAATTATTCAACAATATTCTTACTTTATCCACATTATCACATTTTCCTTAAAACTCGTGCCCACACAAATGAGAATATATTTGGGGGATGGAGAAAATATTATTTTTTCTTTTTTTGGGCCACCCTACACTCAATCTATGCATAAAATTATATTAAATTACCCCTTATTCAAGACACTATTTTTTGACTCTATTCCCATTTTTTAATATGTGTGCCCTCTCTCCTTCTAAGTTCTTGTGAGATGGAGTGAGATTTATTTATTATATTCAATCCACTTACACTAAATCTCATTTTATTAATGTGTGCACACATGAAAGAAATCCAGGATGAATTGAGTAAATGTGTATATATATATATACATACACATTTACTCAATATATATACACACACACATTTACTCAATTCATCCTGGATTTCTTTCATGTGCACATATTAATAAAATGAGATTATATATATATACACACAAAATTATAAAATTCAATAATATGACAGAATAAGATTATATAATGAAATGCATGTATCGTTAAATTCAATTTTTTTTAAGAATAATTAAATTTTGATATTTTTTTAATTTACTTTCTCGAACAGATTTAATTTTTTTTGTTGTAAATTGATAATGCAAGAAATAAATGAACAAGACAATCTGGTTACCCAGTTCGTCACGAATGACTACGTCTGGGGGGTACCAAGCCAGGAGATATTTTACTGATAATACTACGAATAATTAATCGTACATTGAGAAGAGATACATGATATATATATAGAACTATGAACCTATCTAACCCCAAAGCCCATTAGGTTAAAGGCCTAATGTGCTATCTAATTAGTAATGTCCATACATAATATAATATTCTACAACACTCCCCTTTGGACATTAAAATTTGATATCTACATCTTATTCAACATTGATTTATAAATGTGGAAGAACACATTAGTTAAACAAGGAAAGAATGTAACTATTAATCTTCGGAATCCAATCTTCAGGATAGTTTTGAAGTTGATACCCCCTGAAGATAACAATCTTCCAAGTCGAAGCATCTCAATCCCATGAATATATTTCTCAAAGGTAGATGTAGAAAGATATTTAGTGAACAAATCTGCAAGATTGCCACTTGAGTACTTTTTGCATTGTAATTTCACCCCTCTTCTGGAGTTTGTAAGGATAAATGAATTTTGGGAAATGTATTTTGTCAAGTTCCCTTTTACATAGCCGTTATTCATTTGAGTAATACAGACAACATTATCTTCATAAATTGTAGTAGGGGTTATGTCATTTATAGGGATACCACACGAATCATAAATGTGCTTTACCAATGATCTTAACGAAACACATTCTCGTGAGGTTTCATATAGAGATATAATCTCTGAATAATTTGAAAGGTCGTTACTATAGTTTGTTTAACAGATCTTCATGAGATTATCGTACAACCACAAAGAAAAACGTAACCATTTTGAAATTTGACATTGTGGGGATCAGATATTAGCCAACATTTGAATAACCTACTAGTGTTCTGTCTTAGTTTCTTGGATAAAATAAACCAAGATCTTGTGAACCTTGAAGATATCTCAATACATGTTTAACACCATTCCAATGCCTCCTTGTAGGAGAGACACTGTATCTTGCAAATAAATATACTACAAAAATTACATCCGGTCTAGTGCAGTTTGCAAGATAGAGTAATGCATCAATCGCGCTATGATAGGAACTTCTGGTCCTAATATTTTTTCATTATCTTCTTTAGGTTTAAATGCGTCATTTTCTCTTCAAGGGAGCAAACAACTATTGGTGTACTAAGTGGACGAGATTTGTTCATATAGAATCTATCCATCAACTTTTTCAAGTAGGTTGACTGGTGTATAATAATCCTTCATGAAGATGCATGATCTACAGGTCAAGACAAAACTTGGTTTTACCTAATAAGGTTTTCATTTTGAATTCAACTTTTAAGATTGAACTAGTTTCTTCAATCTTCTTCCTTGTTTCTATTATATTAAGATCATCAACATATTTTGAGATGGTACAAAAATTCATTTAATGATATCTTTACTAGTACACAAGGAAAGACTTCATTGTTATATTCATTCTTCAAGAGTAATTCACTAAGTCGATTTTATCACATTCGACCAGATGGTTTAAAATCATACAATGATCGTTGCATTTTTATACTTAACATACTACAATCTTTATTATTTCGCATCTGGGAAATCTTTAACCTATCAGAGATTTTCATATAAATATCGGAATCTAATGATTCATATAAATATCTATTTACAATGTCCATCAACTGCATTTTCAAATTAATTTAATTGCCATCGATATTCTGCAGCGAGACTTTATAATGTTCATAATAGGAGAATATGTTTGATCACATCAAAATCAATAACGGGTCTCTGCGAAAAATACTTAAGTGTTCGGTGTAAATGAGTCCTCACGCAAGTGTACGTGTTCGTGATTAGTGTGGTAAGCTTGACCAAGTTTTAATATATCGAACCCAAAGGAGACGAGGATTTGAATGATAATTCGTTGTTTCGATTGGCTAGCTAACAAAGCAATAAAAGGCAAGGGTATCTATCGTCTACTAATTTGTCAAAAGAGCA
>JAPKLY010000365.1:409992-466089 GCA_026898435.1 Prunella vulgaris | reverse complement strand
TAAAAGTAAAAGGTTACTATATAACAATCAAAAGAATATGCTCAACTCAAAAAGAGTCGACGCAGTACAACAATACAGTATCAATATATTGGCCTATCAATCCTGCCAACTATCCTACTTAGACATTGGCCTAACAATCATGTCAATTCCAAACTAACTATAACAGCGAGAATTTAAAAGTTCTGCCTATTAATCATAAAAAACCCGCTGCAACAAAAAAAAAAAAAAAAAAACCTACTGCAAGAAAAACCCCCTGCAACAAAACCTGGAGCAACACTCTTGAAGAGCTGCGCAAAATCTGGTGCAACACTATTCGAGAGTTGCCCAAAAACCTGTTGTATCACCTTCTTTAAAACATTGTCCTCAGCATACGACATTGGCTTCTGCCACGTCTTCTACTTATAATTACTTCACTGTGAAGGCATCATCTCCCTGCATTTTCTGATGTCTCATAGATGAGTGTGCATGGTGCAGTACAGCGCATACAAATTAAGCGATAATAAATATATCTTTGAATGTTGTATGATGCATTTGAAGGAAAGGAACTTTGAAGTTTCTTAAGTTCTGCTTCATCATAACAGTAGTATGCTTGCTTCCCCGCCCAACCTGAACATTGATATAAGAAATCAAAATCTAAGAAACCTATTAAATAGAAGCTCTGCCTTTTATACTCATACAAATAAGAATTAACATAACTACTCAGAATTCATATAAAGGTGGAACTCCAATATAAATGCAACCTTCATCGAATAATGCTCTCTGCAGTTGATTGAAATTCGAGAACATAATCCATAAGATATATGAAGCAACTACCAAACAGCAATAATTTACCAACTCCCACTACAGACCTGATACCTAGCTAAAGAAAAAGGTTAATTATAACAATGTCCTCACCATCATCTGTTAGTATTATTATTTTGTGGTATCAGAGTGCATCTTTTTTTAAATCCTCACCTTAACAGTAGAGGCTACTAAATTAACAAAAAAAGAAAAGGTAAATATGTAACTTGTAAATGATGGATCGCTTAGAAAGCAAGAGAAATACTACCAAATATAAATTTTATAGATATAATTAGCAAATATTATTTAGAATTGAAAATGAAATGTAGTGGTTCCAGAGAGAAAAAATTTAGTTCTTGTATCCTCCGCCTAGAGCGAGTCAGCTGCATAAGCAAGCAACCTAGAACTGGGTGATCAATTGATTGATTCAGAGGGTGAGTGAAGAAAAGGAGCACGCAATTGAATATTATTCTGGAATTTTACACAACTATATGAGGGTTTAGGTAGTAATTAAATGGAACCCATGATTGACCAACTACAAATGACACTCCTCAGACTTACACTTCCAATTATGAGATTCTCCTAAAGTGCAAGAAAATATGAAAAAGTATAATATTCTATTTTGTATATTCAAAGAATGATTTTCATGTGTACAAGAGCATCAGAACCTGGAGGAAAAATAACAAATAACCTGGAAAAGATAGTAGTTCAGTTGGAATTTGTTCTAGACGAGCTTAAGCGGCGGTGCATGAGGCAATGTAATGGGAAAATAAAAATTAAAAACTGTTGATTACCTGAAAATGTCCATCACGACCTTGTTTAGCACTCCCACCAGCTGAATCTCCCTCGACAATGAATATCTCTGAAATTTTTTTGAAGAAGTCATACACATAATTATAACAGTGATGCCAGAAATGTGCATATAGTGCCAAAAGAACCTGCAATCTGAATTGATGATACTTGAATAAAGTCTACTTTTGTCCTTGGACTACATAACAATCATGCTATTAAAAGCCATAACCCCCCACAGTCATCACATATATTATTAATTTCTTGTTGATTTGTCTTCATTATTAGAATAACTAATCTTTGTGGGTTGGTCAAGGGACATGAGAAGGATAGGAAGAACTCTATTATTTTTTATTAAGGAAAATTTTATTGTGTATACTGAATCAAACTTTCTGGTGTAGTTCATAACAAAAAGGATAACAAAGACATTTTGGTGCTTAAAATCTAAAAAGATAATGGTACTGTTGGTCCCTTAAGTGGTAAAGGTCTAGAGGGGGGGTGAATAGACCTTTAAACACAAAAACAAATTTTTAAACTTTTTCAAAAGAGGGTTCTAGAACCTTACAGTTGTCTTTTATAAGTTTAAAACAAGAAGTCTACAAGAGGTTTGGACCAGAAAGGTTACAGCTGTAGACTAATGAAGTTTACAGCTGCAAAGTTAGAAAACTTTTACAAAATAAAACTATCAACTTGTAGACAAGATCATAGGGGTTCTCACACTTGAAACTGTATTGAGAAACCTCTAATGTGCAGCGGAAATAATGTGTAAGTGTTAATGGAAACAATGTGAACTATGACAACTTAACAACTGAGTGACTTATGAAGTCTACAGCTGTAGAGTTTAATTTCTTTGTGAAAAACATAAAGTTTTATGCACCAAGTTAAAAATGAATGATGAATGTAACAATAAATTAAATATGCAATACATAAATTAAATAAAAATAGTAAATAAATAAAGTAGTAAATAAGCAAGATTTAAAGTGGTTCAGAGTCTATGAATAAAACCTCCTACATCCACTGTTACACCACTCAGGTGCCAAATTCACTAAGAAAAGATCACAAAGATCAATACAAGTAATTCCCCCTCAGAACTAGATTCACTCAAATTTTTATTCTAAGTAAGAGAATACTCTAACCTTTCCACTCAAAATATAAACTCACAAAAAGTTTTAACAACCTCACAAAGAGATATCTACACTAAGTAGAAATTTAAAGTGTGTGAGGGAACAACAACAAATGTGATTCTTACTAAGAAAATCCTAACCAATTATCCTATGAATCACAAGGAATGAAAAACAAGAAAGTTCTCTCTCCTAGAATTGTTGGCTGTAGATTTACTTAGGTTGAATGCTTGAATGCTCTGGTTGTTGTTGTTGTTTCCTCTGAAATCTTCCTCTATTTATAGATGAAGATGTGTGTCTTATCCGTTGGTGAATTCAAATTTGAATTCTGGATAAGGCTTCTATTTCTCTCTGGTGTTTGCATTGGCGAATTCAAATTTGAATCCTTGATAAGGCTCCTATTTCTCTCTATAGCCTTTGTAATAGCATAAAATAATTGTGAGATTTGATTTCATAATTTTAGGGATTGTAGTTGACTCTTCATAATTTTAGAGATTGTAATTAACTCTTTCCTTGTATAGTTTAGGAAAGTTTCTTGTATATAATGTAGAATGTAAATCATTATACTCAATGGAAATACAATATTTACATTCACATGGTATCATCCTACTTAACTGAAACCCAAATTCTCCTTTTATTGTGAACCTTTCTCCCCTCTTCTTTCTCTCTATTTTTTCCAGCCTCCTCATCTCCTCACACCACCAGGGCTTCTCAAGCCAACATTGCCGAAGCATTCTCAGCGGCTTGTTCGATCTCAGACCCTCCCTCATCGGATTGGTACTTAGATACGGGCGCCTCTGCCCATATGACCCTATCTCAGTCTCACTTGGATTCCTCTTTACCCTACACAGGTTTAGATAAAGTTATTGTTGGTAATGGTGCCTTCCTGTCAAGTTCTCATGTTGGTTCATGCTTTATAAATGCTTCCATTAATCTGTCTGAGGTATTGGTTGTTCCGAGACTTACTAAAAATTTGCTTTCCGTAAGTAAATTGACTTCTGATTCACTGGTTGATGTGGTTTTTAATGACAATTGTTTTACTATTCAACATCGAGTCACTCGGGAAATATTGGCCCGAGGCAGACGTAGGAATGACCTCTATATCTTGGATGTTCCTAAAGAGGCATTGATAGCAGCTAGTACACCGAAAACGTCCTTTGAGTTGTGGCACTCCAGGCTTGGCCACGTTTCTTTTGATGTTATTTTCTTGTATAGTTTAGGAAAGTTTCTTGTATATAATGTAGAATGTAAATCATTATACTCAATGGAAATACAATATTTACATTCACACTTTGCATGTGTGAAGTGGTCCTCCATCTTCACTCAGAATAGTACTGGTTTTACTATTTCAATTTGTCTTTATCTTCAGAATTCTGGTTTGACTTTGAATAAATCTTCATTAAACATCCAGATTCTTCATGATAAATGCATCCTTAAATACTCTCTAGTGAGTGCATAAATGCTTCACAAATTTGAGTTATAAGGGTCTTGATAATCTTTCTTAATCCTTAATCTTGTACTTCAATCTTCAAACGGTCTTCTCAGTTGTAGGTTCTTGAACATTACAGCTGCAAGTTCTTGCAAATTCAACTCTAGTTGAAGGAATAATATTACAGCTGCAAGGTCTTGTCTGATTGTAGGTTAAGCAACTATACAGCTGTAGACTTCCATTTTACAACTATATTTTCCTTAGCCACTAAAACTTACAAGAATTATTAGTAACAGTTCAATAAGATATATGTTTTGCATACATCAAAATCTAATAAAAAACAAGGTATTTAACAATTTCCCCCTATTTTGATGTTGACAAAAACATTATGCAATACATAAAGTAAATGTGCAGTAGCAATAAGGTATTGCTAAACATGATCAATGAAATGCAATGCAGAAAACAATAAAGAACAATAAAAGACAGATAGCATAAAAAGGGTTCAAGATACAACTTACAAAACATAGATAGACTAAAAACTATAATATTTTAGTGTCTAATCTATACAAATGTCTTCAATGCCTTCATCTCCTTCTGTGCTTTGGATCGGCTTCATTGTCATCATCAGAGATGTCTGTTCCAGTTCTGAAAATTCCTTAGGCCATCAGCTGTTGATTCTTCTCATCTTCCTCAAAGTATCATCATCATCAGTTCATAGTTGTTGAAGTCTTCTTCTTTTTTGGATCTGTAGACTCTGCTTGGTGGTGCTCTCTTCTTCTTAGCATGTTTCTCTTCAATCAAATGAGCATTGATGCCCCTATAAAGAGTTCCATTAGTCTTCATGTCCTTGAATTTCTGATATTTGTCCTTTTTCAGCTTAATTTTCTTCAGGACAAAGTGTCTATCTCTGATATCTTCAAATTCTTCCCAAAGAAGTTCAAACTGAGTCTTCATCTCTTTCTGCTTGCTTTCTCCTTCTACTTTGTTCTTCTTCCTTTCTTCTTCTTTTCTTTCTTCAGGAGCCAACTGCCTCAAAGGCTGTACATTCAGAAGCTTGATAGGAATAGACAAATTCAACTCCTTTCTAATCTCCTGAAATTCTTTTACTTTCCTTTCCCATTGACCACCGGAAGATTGTGAATGATGTAACAATGTTTATTCACGGGACCGCTAGATAGGTTGTGAATAAGGTGATTACGAACACGGTTTATTTTCACCTATACAAATAAATTATACTCCCTCCGTCCCAGAGGTGTTTTCACCTCTGGGATGGCACAACTTTTAAGAAAAGTAGAGTGTTATGTAAAGTTATATTATTAAAATAATGAGATTAGTTGGATTGTGAGAATAAAGTTAAAGTAATAGTTTCCATTTATAGGGTGTGAAAACAATTGTGGGACGGACGAAAAAGGAAAGTGTGAAAACAATTATGGGACGGAGGGAGTATTAAAATACGAATAAACTATATAATTAAAATAATATTATCGTAAATATATATTTACTAGTTGTTCAAACCATGAGGCAAAATCTTCTTGAAGTCTATCATCTTGTTCAGCCGTCGAGAGATTTGGTTGAACATTCTTAAGCTGCTCTAGAAATAAACTATAAAGTGAAAAATACAAATGATCATTACAAATATTATTGGGATTGACTAGCTAAATATATGACGATGAGTACAATACTCACTCAATGTACGGTTGCACCTTCTTGCAATTCATTAACACATATGTATGAGTCATTTTCTTCTCCTCATCTAAAATTGATCGTCTGTTCATTCTTCCAAGTGGTCGCCCAGGAGGTATAAATATCGACAGATTATTCTCCGTAGTTTAGGGTACATCTCCACGACCATCATAATTACGAGGCACATTATGCCGCCTCGTAAGAATATGATCCTCAAAGTAGTGTGAACAAAACATTGAAATCTCTTTTGTTAAGTAAGCATTTGCAATCGAAGCCTCGACATGAGCTTTATTACCCACACTAAGCTTCAAGTTGTAAAGATACCTAATTAAATGTATGTGTGTATAATAGTTCGTATTAACAAAATTGAGCGAGTTTAAATAATGTATTACCTATCAAATGGGTACATTCATCAGCAACTCTTGCTTCGTATGCAAGATGGACGTGGAAATGCTACATCGAATTAAAGAAGCTGAGATAAAATATATGTTCCAACTTACACAAGATGAGTGAAAGTAAATATACATGCATTCGGTGATACCCCACGAAAACCATAAAATAATTAACAACATGCACACCGGTTTGGTTAAACGGACATGTAACATGCACAAACATATACATCACAAAAAATTTAAGAATGAACATAATATACTAAACCCCACTTTTGATTTGTTGAAATCTTATAAATAACTTGTACGTACAACGAACAACGTCCTAATTCTCGATCCTTAGCACACTTATCCCGAACAGCTGCTATGTTATTTCCTCTCTCGTTTATTTTTCAATCCAAAGTAATGGAAAGCCTTACCTACACCTTTGCTACTGTCAATTTCTCTTTCCTTTCACCAAAACACACACCACTCTCTGTCTAATCAACTCTAAGGAAACGAGTATAGAAATCTTATGCACCACTATTCTTATTTTCCTAAAAAAAATGTCGGTTTTCAGCCCTTAAAAGTTGTTGAACATAAGAAAAATAAATCCTTTTAATTCTATCAAGTTGGTTACTATCCTCATCCCTTTATCAAAACCCAAAACGGCTGCTAAATAAATCCTCCAAGTTGACCACATAAAAGCCATTAAAAAAATGGTTTTACTCCATAGGATTTCATGCAAGTAACTCCTCTCACACCATTAATATTCAAAAAGCTTTTATTGTTTTTTTTTTTTAATTTCTAATCCCAAAATATAAGACCTCTTAAACAAGGATTTTTTTCGGCTATAACATCCTTAATCCTACGAGATAATCCAATGCCTTGAGATAATTAATTCAAATTAAATTTTAATTCAATTCTTAATCTTAAAAGTTAAAACCCAAAATTTTGATTCTAAAACTTAATTCACAAATAAAAGAACTACAAAATTAAAGTCGAGATTAAAACTCTTAGACTAATTAAAATAATATACTTGAATTTAATTAATCCGTATATTATAATAGTTGTCTCTTACAGGGATATTATTTTGTAACCAAACTTAAACTTTACCAATTGGAATTGAATGCCACGTTTATGTACATATAAAAAAAAATTACATTTTTCTTGTAAATTTCGATATTATGAAATGATTAAACATAAAAATATATAGAAATATGAGTGAACAACTCAAGAATTGAGGTGCTCTGTAAAACTTAAAATTTGAAAAACAGGATTTGGAAGGATGTTGGGATTAGATTCTTTAAGCGCCACTGTGGGATGCAAGTAGGGGTGGAGCAAATACCGAAAATACTGGTATACCGTACTTATCATACCGAAAAATACCGAATTTATCGAAAATTTCGGTACGGTATGATACCATACCGATATTTTCGGTCTGGTATCGGTATAGAATTTTAAAATTTTCGGTATACCGGTATATACCGAAATACCGAAATATTTTTGGTATAAACCGGTATACCAAAAATATTCCGGTATGCCGATTATTTTCGGTATACCGAAAATATTTCGGTTTCTCGGTATACCGGTATATACCATTTTGGTAATTTAATATTTAAATTTATTTTTATTTAATTAAAATTATACTTTAATTATTTCGGTATGAACCGGTATGGCGGTATATACCGGTATAGACGGTACACAGACATAGTCGGTATTTCGGTATGAACCGATATTTCGGTATAGATCGGTATATATCGAAATATCGGTACGGTATGGTATACCGAAATTTTCGGTACGATATGCGGTATGCATTTTTGGTATACCAAAATTTCGGTATACCGAAATCCGGTATACCGAAAATTTCGGTACGGTATCGGTATGCATTTTTTCATACCGAAAATTTCGTTACGGTATACGGTATGAACGGTACAGTACGGTACGGTATGCCACCCCTAGACGCAAGTGATTAGTCAACACAGCCATTCTTGACTCATACTTTTACTCATTTTTTCAATTCTTCCATGCGGCCTTTTCAATTCAATATATGCACTTGGCAGAAAGACGATAGATAAATAAATAAAGTCAGACCACTTCTATTGACCAGGATTGACACATTCGAAATTTAAATAAATAAACTATATATTAGAATGAAAAAAATAAAGTTGGTGAGTGAGGGGAAGGTGACTGGAAATGCCGTTTAGTATTAACTCCTCATCTATATAAATACATCTCACTCACATTCCTCATTATATATCTTCATCCTATATAAATAATTCTCTAACTTCCAATACTACAATCTTCAATCATCTTAATTCATCAATTAATTTCTATTATATATATCTTGATGGAGGAAATTAGGAGATCAGGGAACTATGGAAAGAGCTCCTGGGACACCAATTATATTCAGCATCTCACCACTCCTTACGGGGTACCTACCTTCTTTAATCAGTGATACTATTATTTCTCATATAGTCGAAAATGTTACAACATTATTATTATTATTATTATGGATCATTGATTTTATTATTGGGCAGGGGATAGAGTATGTAGAGAAAGCAGAGAAGCTGAAAGAGGGCGTCAAAATAATCATTGATGGAACCACAGATGTGTTAGGCCAGCTCCAAATTATCGATGATTTGCAAAGGCTTGACATATCTCACTACTTTGACGATTCCGTACAAAGAATACTTGACAGAATTTATAATTATGCTGAAGACATGATGAAAAAGGATTTGCATGCAACTGCCCTCAAATTTAGACTGCTTAGGCAACATGGCTACCATGTCACCCAAGGTCCATATAATTTACGTACCACCATTATTTTATTAATTCTGAGTTATGGAATTTTATTTTTGTTTTTGTGAATTAACAAGTTTAATTTTTAATATATTGCAGAGGTTTTCAGTTGTTTCACAGACGAGTTTGGAAATTTTGAGGCCAGTTTGGGTGATGATGTAAAGGGACTTCTTTCTCTATATGAGGCTTCATTTTTATCCATGGAAGGTGAACCCATTTTGGATTCTGCAAAAGATTTCTCGACCCGTTATCTGGCGAGAAAGCTCGAGCAATCCACGAGTGCCAATCAAATCAGGCATGCCTTGGAGATTCCCCTGCACTGGAGAGTGCCCAAACTCCAAGCCAAATGGTTCATAAATGTGTACGCGAGTAGACCCGATGCGAACCTTACTTTGCTGGAATTTGCTAAGTTGTATTACAACATTGCACAAGCAAGTTATCAAGACGACATGAAACGCATATCACGCGGGCATAGAAGAAGTGGCCTCGGAGAAAAGTTGACCTTTGCCAGGGACCGATTGGCAGAGAGTTTCTTATGGGCTGTGGGATTTACTCCGGAGCCCGAACATGGATATACGAGGGAAATTATGACTAAAGTCGCCGGAATGGTGTCCGTAATAGATGACATATACGACGTATATGGCACATTGGAGGAAATCGAGCTATTTACCAAGATTATAGAAAGGTTGGTACATATAATTATTCTTCAACTGATCATTTCTCATATTACTAATTAAGAAAACTGGAATGCTAATTTAATTTGTTACATTAATATATTAATCAGGTGGGACATTAATGAATTGGACAAGCTTCCACTATACATGCAAATCTGTTTCCTTGATCTCAACAACTTTGTCAATGAATTGGCATATCACGTTCTCAAGGAACAAGGCTTCAACTGTATCTCAAACCTAAGGAGATTGTGGATAGAATTGTGTCAAACTTACATCATAGAAGCAAGATGGTACCACAGCGGGTACTATCCCAGGACGAATGAGTACCTAAATAATGGTTGGATTTCGATTTCAGGTCCGATAGTTCTTATGTATGGTTACTTTTGTCTCACAAACAACATAAACAAGGAGGATGTACAGATTTTAGAACAATATCCTGGCATCATTCGTTGGCCGTCCATGGTTTTTCGTCTTGCAGATGACTTTGGAACTTCATCGGTAAGTTAATTTAAACTAGCCCCATACGTACACATGCATGCCTATTGACATTTATTTGTTTCTTAATAGACAAAAACTTATACACAACTAGTATTTGTTTTATTTTCTTAAAAAGTATTAGCTGAGATACTTATGATTGTTTGGTCGATGTTACACAGGAGGAGATTAAGAGGGGTGATGTTCCGAAGTCAATTCAGTGTTACATGCACGAAACAGGGTGTTCTGAAGAGGATGCTCGGGTATACATAAGGAATCTAATATACGAATTGTGGAAGAAGATGAACAAAGAGATATTATTGGCGGAGAAGCCCTTCAAGAGTTTTGGTGTAACAGCCTTAAATCTTGTCCGAATGTCTCTCTGCTTCTATCTCAACTATGGAGATGGTTTTGGTGTTAATCCTAATTCCGAGACTAAAAACAATTTGGTATCACTCATTGTTAATCCCATCCCTATGTCATCAACATGATTAGAAAGCAAGTGGAAGTTCAGATAACTCTCTACCAATTGATTAATTTGGGCAAGAGATATGCATGTCTCCATAAGCATTTTAGATTATACTTTCAAATTCATTTTCTACCATTCTTTGCACTGTATAAATATAAAGACATATATGTTTTTTGTTCCATTCTTCTCCAGTTGCTACCATTTTTACCGTAAATGCTTGATATTCTAATATTTTAACCCCGTGCAAGGAATATTGGTGGGAAAAATAGCTAAAAGTACATTTAATTTAATTTGCCTCACAAGAATTTGTGCAGCGTATGATGGCATTTTGCAAGAAACTATGCAAAAAAAAAAAAAAAAAACCCCCAATAAACAAACTTAGTAATGATAGCATAATTTCTTCCACAATCCATGTGCAGTAGAAATTACAAGTCACAGTAAAAGCACTAAAACCACAATAAAACAAAGTTGAATGGTTATCACACCATATTCCTCTACAACCCAGCAGAGGAAACTACAAACCATTCAACATAGAAATACAAATTCAACCACTTCATAGAGTAAGATGGTGCAGATCCTGAGCTCAATCCACCACCACTACTCATTTTATTCCAACATAACATAACTAGACTCGATTAATACTCAATTCCCAACCCACTGATGCACGTAGACCCCGCTGTTCCTCAGACTTGTCAAAAGATTCGTGCAATCCGAACAGAGGAGAAAGAGCTCATCGACGTGGCATATCGCTCCAGTTTTAAATAGTTCAACAAGAATCTTCAGCTCCTCCAGCTTTGCTTTCATCATAAGGACTACGAAATCACCATCTGAAACTGTTTCCTTAAACCAACGAACAAATTCGAAGCCTTCATCGTCCATTGGTGCGCTCAGAAATTCATCAGAGGTGATATCTGCAGGAGCAGTATCTCCACCAAGTGCTGGATGATAGACGAAGTTGAAACCAGGGTCGGTTACATAGGATGAAAGGACAGAGGGTCTATGATCAATGATGAACACCTCGAAAGATTCATGGTGGTTAGAACAATAGGGCTTCATCAAGTTTATAAGGCTTGACTTTGCATATTCCCCTGCACCAACATTTATATACATCAACTTGTTTCTTGTGGAAATGTTCATCGAGTTGGGTAGGTAAGATATATGTGAGCCGAACTGGTTTGGGATTTTGTTTGTGAGGGGTTCGATTTGTTTCATGTATGGTTTGTTACTTTCGAAAGAAGGGCAGCCAGCTGGAAGTTGAAAATGCTCAAAGGAAGCAAAGCTTTCTGGTTTTTTCTTGAACACAATCAACTTAAAGGATCCAACACTACATTCATGAACAACATCAGAGCTCTTCAAGAACGACGTGGCAGGGATGGACCCCACAAGCATAGCTCCCGTCCCTCCAGGACGAAGAACACGCTCCATCTCCCGTACTAGAAGAGCTGGGATAGAAACCCTGTCAAGATCTTCTGAGAAGACAAAGTCGAAATGGTTATCCTCAAACTCAAGCTCGCACACAAATCTCCTCTTGAATAGGGAGAAAAATGGGTGCCTTTCAACTCCTAACACATCGAAAAATCCCAAATGGCGCAACGCCAATACAGCATATGCAGATCTCTCCCCAACACACAGTGCTCTTGCATTTGACTGCAAGGAGTTCTTCTCCATCAACACTTTGAAAACAACCTTAATTAAGTTGTCACTTTCCCCCGTCAGGGGAAGTGCAGAATTCAAGTTTCCGGTGAGGTTAAACTCAGGGTTTGAGCTCAAATCAAGGGTGCAATCATCAACATTCGACGATCTCGGCTCAACTACCCGAACCTCACGGGCCATATGCATCAAAGAAACCACAATTATGGCCAATAAAAGCATAAATGCTCTCAGCACCACACGCTTCATCAATGGCCCTCGAAGCAGATACCAATTCATGAACTTGAAGTTCATTTTTCCTTTTCAGATTAATACTAGATCTTTCAAGCACAGTAAAGTAGCAGATCTATAACAGAGCAGTAATTAACTCAAAAGCTAAAGATCAGAGGTAAATTGAAGAGAAAGAAAGCAAGTAAAACGCACAATTTAGCGGGTGCAAAACCTGGAAGAGGTGTGATTTCCACCCACCATTAATCCCATTGACATTTGGAACCCTAGCCACTCCCTTCTGGGTACCCTTCTCCCCATTGGCTCAAACCACTCGCCGCCCATCTTCAATTTCTCAATTCATCACAAATTCAATAATTAAACCTAGAATTACATGGTGGGGAAAGATATGAGAACTAATAATTGATGAATATCGCTTGAATTTTGGAACTGGGTTGAAATCAATGGAGCAGTGAGTAATTGACTTGGATCTAAAGTGGGGGAAGAGGGGAAGAGTGTTAAAGCGGTGAGGTGATTCCAATGTAGATATAGAAAAGGTTCCTGCTAAAGTGTCGGTTAGTGGACACGTGTACGATGAAGGTTGGATGGAGAAGGGGTGTACAACCTTAACCAAATTAATAATTTATAATCACTTATTTGAAAACGACATTAGCGACCAATTACCATATTAAGATAAGGGAGGTGCTAAATGGGCCGAATACGACGGGGCAGAATTTTAAAAAAATAAAAAAAAAAATTAGAATAGTTTATTACTCCCTTAGTTTCTCTTTAAATTTTTTGTTTTTTTTATTATTTTATTTAAAAAAGTGTATTATTTATTATTATATGGTGGACCACATGTTGATTTTTGTATAAAGTAATGAAAAGTTGTGAAAAAAGTAATGAGAAGTTGTGAAAAGTAGTATTTATTTATTAATATATGAAATCGTATAGTTTTTTTATGGAATGGGAAACTTATTGTGAGACATCCAAAAAAGAAAAGTGAGAAACTTATAATGGGACGAGGTGAGTATAATTTTGTCCTTAATTAATTTTGGCCACATTGAATTACCGTCAATATTAACTCATTATCTCCACTACTTAATTAATGCATCATGCGCAGGTTTTCCTTCTCCCAATATATCATAATTAATTTGTAATCATCATTTAATGGATTCCAAAAAAAAAAAAAATTACCCATTACTTAATTTTTTTTAATTTGATTTATATTTTCATATCATTATTTTCTTGTTCCCAACTTTCATCTTCGTTAATCCATTACTCATATTTTACTTTCATATTTTATTTTCATCTTCTTCCCAGCTTTCTTTAATCAAAATCTAAATATGAAAATACTACTCTAGTATATGAGGTAATTAAATATGAAATAAATATGTTGTTTTTATTTGAAAAGACGTGACTGACTAAAATAACACAATAGTATTCCAAGTAGTACATAATTTGAGTATTTTTGTTATTCAAATTGAAAATTCAACACCTAAATAACTAATAATTGCTAAATATTATAAAAAAATTAAGGAAATAACCTAATAGTATTACTCTTTTGTGAGGATGGTACTAGGAAATAATCTAATATTATGTAATACTAGACTGAGTAGTTCTCAATACCATCCTCACAAAACAGTGATACTATTAGGATCCCAACATCAATACTTGTAAATAGAATCACTAAATCACTAATCCAGTTGATAATCACACACTGAATCACTAAATTTATCATAACATGGAATTTTGGTAAATATGAGGATGTGTGAGTACTACAAGTGGATATGACTACTATAAGTATCACAAGTAGAATTTCAACTAACAGGTAACATAACTAGTAATCTTTTCGTACAACAAGTGTATATTTTTGAACTGTTTTTATTTTTTGTATCTAATCTAGTAATTTAAAACTAAGATAGATAATTTTTTGCGAAACTTTTATTTATAGTAGTAATGGTATTAGTACCACTAGTGATCTTTCAATTACAATCACTCATGGGTTTACAAGTAACATCAACAATAGTATTTCATCTAGTGGATAATTTGCTTATTTTTGTTATTCAAATTTAAACTCCAACACTTAAATAACTAATATTTGCTAAATATTATGAAAAATTAAGGAAATGACCTAATAGTATTACTTTTTTGTGAGGATGGTACTAGGAAATAACCTAATATTATGTAATACTAGACTGGGTAGTTCCTAATACCATCCTCACAAAACAGTGATACTAGTAGGATCTCAACATCAATACTTGTAAATAGAATCACTAAATCACTAATCCAATTGATAATCACACACCATCATGAATAATTTCTAATACTATCCACATTATTACCAATAAATATTAGTATTGTTTTTATTTTTTGATATAACTAATACTACTAGCCAAACATACTATTACCAATAAATATTAGTATTATTTTTATTTTTGATATTACTAATACTTCTTGCCATTTTATTTTACACATTTCCATTATGGGCATTATGTTTTTTTTAATGAATGTTAACCATCAACTCTTATCCGATGGTTGTTCTTATTGAAATTATCTTATAAATTAATGAAATAATTCAATTTTATGTCTCCTCTAATTTTGTTATTTTCTTCTTATTTATATACGTGCACTAAAAAAATAAAAATTAACATAAATTTCAATTAATATTTTTAAAATTTAATTAGAGATAATTTAGAAAGGCCAATATTTGCTTTGACTCAATTTAAAACTTAATTTGTTAAACTAATAGACGTGTGCTTGTATTTCTTTGAGTGCATGGATATTGTTGGCAGAATTCGTTAATGGATGAATTAATGGTTGTTTTAATCTTTGTGAATCTACCAAACAATAAACCAAGAATTATGGTTCTTGAGCTTTAAATATAGAGAGAGAAAGTGAGAGCTTTAGTGAGAGAAAGTGTAGGTGTATTATGGAACTTAGAGAGAGAAAGGTACATGGGAGACCTATTTATAGGTTTGCATGTGTGAGGTGACACCTTGTGAACCTACTTGGCTTTAGGTGTTGACAAGTGTCCTTGACACTTGTCTTTACTCACTACAATGCTACCTCTACAGTGCTTCGTCCTGCTACACCTCTACTTGCTATTTATACAACTAAGATCTATGTTTTGGACCCAGGCGAGCTTTAGGGCGAGCTTCAAGGTCTTGTGTTGCTTCAGTGCAATGTAGAGATGGACTTTGGTATAGCCTCCTTAGGTTGCCCACCTGTCTCTTCATAGGTGACGACCTATTCGGCGAGCTTCTCTCTCTTAAGCTTGGTTGGTCATTTGACTTGGGTCACTGAGCGTTTGGGCGAGCTCCTCTCCTCTCCGACGAGCTTCCCTATGTCGGTGACCTTCTTAACCTTGGTTAAATTAATCTCGTATTAACCTCGAGTAGTTCACCTTATCAACATTTGCCCCCCAGCTTGTCCACATCATGATATTTCTGATGTGTGGGCGAGCTGATTTGTCTCTATGGACGAGTGCAAGAGTGCTGGCGAACTACTTCTTGGTAAGATGTCGAGCTTCTGGGCGAACTTTCCTTAGGTGGTGGACATGCTGACATGGTACGAGAATCCAGGCATCGTGCACGCCTTTTTAGGTCTTATTTCCTACGCCCATCATGACATAACTTTCAAATTTTTTGCACATAAGTCCCCGTACTTTCCAAGAATTGTAGCTCGCCCTCTTGTCTATAAATAGGAGAAGACAAATTCATTTTTCACTTTTCACACTTCCGATTCTTTGAGCTTTTTCCGGCGATCGTTTCCCTTTGCACCCGACGGATTTTTAAGGACTCTTCAAGGTAGAACCCGATTTTTTCTTCTTTTTTTTTTATCTTATTGCAGATTTCTTCCTGTTCTTTTCCATTTTTTTCCAAGTATTCTGGAAATTTTGAACATTTCCGGTGACCTTTCAAATTTCTGGCGACTCCTTCGAACTTTCCGATCATCTCCTGGGCTTTTTCGATTACCGTTGTTTACAATACTACGGACTTCGCCCCCTTACTTAATTGAATCATGTCGACCCAATCTTCGAGTCGAACCATTTCAAACCGCAACCCAGAAAAAAGACCCATGACTGAGAACCTGCCGATTCCCCAAATGACCCCCATCATCATCGAATCTGGCTCCGGAGCGAGCTCAGTAGCTAGCCCAAATGTTGGCGAGCTTTCATGCGAGGTTCGTCCTAACTTTGGGGAAAAAGCCACTAACTCTGGGGGTGAAGAATCAGGACTTCGCGAGCTCTAACAAGACTTTGAACGGGCCACAAATGAGGCCATTGCTCAGGATGAGGTTGAGGTCGTCGAGACTCAGGAGGAGGTCGCCGAGTCTGGCGACCCAGCGAGCGACCTTGTTCGCGAGCTTGAGGAGGAGGGTAATGATGACGATGATGAGCTGGAGGTTACTCATGAGTACCTTCATTCTATCAATTTTCCATTTCCCCAACTCTTGGAGTATCAAGTCCCTCCCACTGTCGTTCATGAATTCAACTGGGCGGAGTATGTTGAGAGGCATACGGCGACCTTCCCTCTGCCCGAGAGAACTCTTCGAGACGCTGATGGCCAATCTGATTACAAGGTAAACGAGGTTCAGAGCATCATCAGTGAATACTCGTTGCCAAAACTTCACAAGAAATATCGCATCCCATTAGATATTTTCTTATACTCTCCAGAGGAGAATGAGCGAGCTGATATGCCCCCACCCGGACTAACTGCAATCAACATACACACCTTGGAGGCCGGGCTTACTCTACTCTTGCACCCCATCATTGGGCAGTTTTTTATGGATACCAACCTCGCCATTACGCAGCTTACACGGAATGCTTGGAGCAGCTTCTTGGCGACGTTGACGATCTTCGGGCTTGAGGGGTATGAGAATCGGCTAACCACAATGGAGATCAATGAGTTATTCACCGTGACCCGACAAGCCAAAGATGGCAAGGGGTACTACTACCTCTAACCTCGCCCAGGAGAGAAATTCCTGGGAATTATTCCCAATAAGGTCCGCGACTGGAAAGAGCAGTTCATCTTTATCGGTGGGGATTGGTGAGCTTCTAACGGGCGAGGAAGGCGTATTTATACTCCCAAAGAATACGGAGAAGCTAGCAGTAGGTGGCGTATTTCGGTGTGTGAGTTGGATTAGATTTACTAATCTAATCTTCTCTTTTACAGGTCCGAAGCACCACAAATCAAGCCGTGGAAAGCCCGAAGTGTCCATTGGTTTTGATTTCGTGCTGACTGTGTGCTGTTTATGGGAACAGAAGGATCGGGAGATCAAACACCTGTGCCAACATCATTGCCGAAGACTTGCCGGTGTTTTGACCTCACCGCACCACCTTACTGCCCAGGGTCCAGATCCTCAAGGTTTACAACTTTACATAGCTCGCCTACTTGCTAGTGGAGCTCGCTGATTTACTGATTCTGATTTGCTCTATATTTGTAGGCGAAGGGGCAATAGTTGTCCTCCACCTATCAACATTCCCGAGGCTTATCATTTTCTTGCTCGTCAACTTCAGATGGGTAAACCTCGCCCAAACCGAGCTGGAATTCATTCAGGCGCCATTCTGGAGGTGACCAAAAATGCGGACCTCGCCAAGACGGCCCCTTCCACTGATAAAATTGTGGCCTCAAGCTCACTGAAGAAGACTTCTGCCCCCCAGCAAACTAAAGATAAGGTCGCTCAGACCAAGAAGGGGTCCGGGCGAGGTGATTTCGGATCTGAGCGAGGTTCTCAGCCTCCAGTTCATCAGACAAAAAGAGCTCTCCATCGTGGAGATGGATCGAGAGTAAGCGAGGAGGAAGCTCGCACTCAGAAGCGGACTCAGACTGGTCTTCGAGATGAGGACACTGAGCGAAGTGATCGAGGTGGCTCTGGATCGGGTCACGGTGGTTCCGGGCGATCTATCGTTCCTCATTCCTCTCCAGCTCCTCCAACTCCCCAAAGTGCGCCACCACCATCTCCCAATGGGATCCCCACTCATGATGATACTCTTCTCGGGCTTAATCCCGATCGGTTTGGGTAAGGGGGTTAAATGTATTGAAGTTAGACGTTGATTACTTATTTATTATGTTCTAACTTGTCTTTGATTCATAGATATGCTCCCGCCGAGTTCCCACATCACCCGGATGCTCTTCACACGGCAGAGAGGTCCAAAGCCTTGGCGTCTGCTAGGGAGCTTCCACCTGGACCAACTCGCCGAATCTTCACCGAGGCTCCCAAGTACCTCTCGGCCTCCGAGCTCGCCATGATAGAGAGGCAGAAGCCCGCAGACCGGGCGAGGTTGGCCATACACTATGCTTGCAAAGATTTGGCTGCTACTCAGCTAGTCACAGATGATATTACGGCCGCCGACCAAGCTCGGCATGATGCCAAATCATTGATCACCCGGTTATAGGACGAGCGCAAGAAGGTTGTTGATGAGCTCGCTGGGATGGAGGCGAAGGCGAAAGCTTCTCTGGTGGCGGAGCAAAATGCCATAAGGAAACTGGAGAAAATCCAGGCTGATTTCAACCGTCAACAGGTTGAACTTGAGTCAGCTCTCCAGAAGCTCGCCACCCGAGAGGAGTAGTTCGCCAAGATGAGGGACGAGGTGAACATCATCTGGGAACATAATAAGGGGAACTTGGCGGAGTGCTCCAAGTTGCACGAGGAGGTCGCCGCAAAGGCGCTGGAGATCGCCGAGCTTCGGGGCCAAACTGACGCTTCAATTTCACCAGAGGCCTTGGAGCTCGCCAAGGTGATCGCCACGGACGTCGGCTTCATTCTCTGCTATGCCGAAATAATTCGTTCCTTCCAGTGGGCACGCATGAATAAAGAGGATGGGTGGGAGGCTCTGGTGTCGGAGTTTGATGATTGCTTGGCGAAGGCTAAAATTCCAGAGGGTACAGAACTGAACATCGGCGACCTCGCCGGGTATGGAATCAACCTTGACTCCGCCCGGGAACAATTCAAGATCATCTAAACATTCGAGGTCCCGGTGGTTGAGGCTGAGGAAGAGGTGCAAGCTGAGGAGTGAACTCCCCCGACTATGGAGCAACTACAGGAGGCATACGGGGACCTCATGCTTGACACCAGTGAGCTGGACACTAGTGGGCTCACTGGTAATATCACTGTGTTGCCCCAACTCTCTCCTCCAGCCGGTCAGGTTGCTAGTGGCGAGGTCGCCCACGAGGTCGCCCATGCTGAGGTTCCAACTGACGCCTCCGCCACTCCTTCTGATGCCCCCAATGTCCCGGAGGTCGCCCGGACGGATGCCCCAGCTTCATAGCTTAACTTTTTATTTGTTTTGTTTATCTTATTTTTGTTTAAGTAGAAGTAGCTCGCCGGGCTTGTATAGCTCGCCCATAAGGAGCTTTTTGTAGTTTAAAGATGGCTAGCTAGTCGGCTCTTGTGACTAGCATAACTTCTTATACTTGAGAATTTTTCAACCGTTTTTCTTTCTTGAAAATTTTTCAAGTATTTTTGAATGAAACCTGATCCTTTTGCTTTAACTTGTTTAATTTAAATTTTACGTACATTGTATCTTCAATTAATTCATTTTTACATTTTTGGTACTTGTTTCTTCGTCTTATTCTATTTTTGGGAAGCGAATCGTTTGTTTACATCGCTTTGGACTACGAATCGTACCATTGTTTGACTCGTACATATTCTTCGTCTTACACCACTTAGGGCAGCTAATTGCTCGTCTTAGACCACTTAGGGTAGCGAGTTGTACTTTATTTAATTCACTTTGGGCGATTGGGTTTCATGAACCTTGCCTTAGACGTTTTAATCGTCTTTTTTGTGAATTTTTCTAACTTAGGACAGTAGGCGCTTAGTGGTCCTTTGAGAAGGTCACCTTCGCTAACCTTGGGCACTTCGGTCTTTGCCTTTGAGCTATTAGATTACAACGTTTGGGACCTTGGTCCTTATGTATTACGAAGCTTTGAACAATCGATATTTCTGAAAATTTCTAACTTCATATAATAACATAATTTACATTGGTTGCCATCAACATTTCTGATGCGAACCTTCGACTAGTCTATTACAAGTGGTGGTTCACCTTCCTCTACTGCCAACAGCTGGGTATACTCTGTTTTCTTTCAACTTTTTGAACTAGTGTGGGCACACGTTTGTACAATGAATCTATCATCTTGGTTTGAGAAGTCTGATTCGGTGGCACACACATGATCTTGGACAGACTTCTCAAGGAAATGTAGCATCTTATTCTTTTAGGGGAATATAAGCTTTCTTCTGGGCATTCATTACGTGACTGACTTCTTTTCATACTCCAACCCTTCCGCTGCTACTGATGGAACTTCTTTAGCTGTGCTGCGCTCCATGTATATGATGAAGTTTTTCCTTCTGCGTCTTTAAGGCCGTACGTTCCATTTGCCCAAGCGGCGGTAACTCATAACGGCCCTTCCCAATTTGGTCCAAATACACCCGGTGGAGTTGCCAGCTTCTTCCTTAGTACCAATTCCCCAATTTTGAACTTTCGATCTCGAACCTGGAAATTGTAGTACTTCTCTGCTCTTTGCTTGTAGGTGGCATTCTTCAATTCCGATGAAGCTTTAGTTTCTTCAAGCAAATCTTTTTCTACTGCTAAGGCCTCATCGTTCTCCTTCTCTTCATATCCAACCACCTTCCAAGTTTTGTTTTGAACCTCCACTGGTTCTACTGCTTCTGTCCCGAAAGCTAAGGCAAACAGTGTTTCCCCGGTACTTGCACAATAAGAAGTTCTGTACGACCATAGAACCTCCGGAAGTTCGTCCGCCCAGCTTCCTTTCTTGTCTTCGAGACGGATCTTCAGCACATGCTTCAAAATTTTATTTACTGCTTCTACTTGGCCGTTCGACTGCGGATGGTCCGGAGTTAAGTAGTGTTTCTTAATGTTCCATGAACTGCAAAAATTCTCTCAACTTCTGACCGTCGAACTATCTACCATTGTCCGTCACAATTGATTGCGGAAGTCCAAATCGGCATATCAGATTTTTCCATATAAAGTCAATCATCTTTTCCTGCTTTACTGTCGTAAGTACCTCGGCTTCAGCCCACATAATGTAATAGTCCACTGCTACTACAACGAACTTTACACCGCCTCTGTCAGGTGGAAATGGACCGATCAAGTCGATACCCCATTTTGCAAAAGGCCATAGGCTGAAAACCGATTTAAGTTGAGTAGCTAAGGAGTGAATATTAGGTACGAAAAGTTGACACTTTCGACACTTTCGGGAGAAGCTAATGACATCTTTGCGGAGAGTGGGCCAGTAGTACCCTTGTTGTATTGTCTTGTATACCAAAGCCTGCCCCTCAGCGTGACTTCCGCAAATTCCTTGGTGAATTTATTCTAACACCTCGTACCCTTGATTTTCAGATAAGCATTTGAGTAGGGGTAGAGAGAATCCACGTTTGAAAAGTTGGCCATCTACCAACGTATATCTGGCTGCCTGCTTCACTAGTTGACTAGCTTCCCACGCATCTTCTGGGACCGTCCCGTCCTTCAAATATTTTTGGATCGGAGTGCGCCAATCTTCACCATCTTCCTGCCCCCACTCGAGGTTTGATTTATTTTATAATCAGACATCGAGGGGTCTTTCAATTTGGTGACGACGACTTCTGTTAAATCTGCTTCGCCGTGACTGGTAGCTAGTCGGGCTAGCGCATCAGCTTATGTGTTCTCCAGCCTAGGGATCTGCTCGATGTAAACTTGTTTGAACATCGAGATCAGATGTGCTACTATCTTCTGGTACACCATCATCTGGTGGTCTTTTGCTTTATACTCCCCCCGGACTTGGGATATTATTAACTGGGAATCTCCAAAAATCTGAAGATTAGTTACCCCCAAAACTAATGATAACCTAAGTCCGGCTATCAATGTCTCGTACTGCGCCTCGTTGTTTGTTGCTATGAAGTCGAACCGGATTGCCGAGGTGTAGACTTGTCTGTCTGGGCTTATCAGTACCACACCAGCTCCAGCTGTTGTGCTAGTTAATGATCCATCTACGTAGAAGTGCCGTAGAGCTATACGTCCCCTCGTCGGATCCATCTACGTAGAAGTGCCGTAGAGCGCTTGTCCCTTGATCGTTGTTCGGGGTGCGTAGCTTATACCGTATTGGCTAACTTCTAGTGACCATTTCAACAAGCATCCCGCAGTGTCTGGTCGGTGTAGTATTTGTCGTAGGGGGAATGTTGTCAACAACTCTACCGGGTGGTCGAAGAAGTAGGGCCGCAACTTTCTAACACTCATCACCAGTGCATAGGCTAGCTTCTCCGTTGGGGTGTACCGAAACTCAGCTTCGTGTAAGACTTGGCTTACGTAGTACACTGGGAAGTGTGTTTTGGCCTCTTCTCAAACCAGGATGGAACTGATGGCCACCTCGGATGCAGCTAGGTACAGGTACAACTTTTCACCAGGTATCGGCTTTGACAAGATTTGGGTATTGGCCAGGTATTCTTTGATATCCTCGAATGCTTTTTGGTATTCAGCCGTCCACCGAAAGTCATCCTTGTGTCTCAGTCTATTGGCTTTTATTGCTTCGAAGAATGGACGACTCCGATCACAGGACCTGGAGATGAATCGGTTCAAAGCTGCCAAACACCCTGTCAACCTTTGAACTTTTGGAACTGAGTCTGGTGCGCTCATTTCAATGATGCACTTGACCTGCGTTGGATTGACTTCTATTCCTCTTTAGCTCACCAGGTGCCCCAGGAACTTCCCAGAATGTACGCCGAAGTTGCTCTACTTTGGATTTAACTTCATGTTGTATTGGCGTAGTATGTCGAAGGTTTGATTTAGGTGGTTGAGGTGATCCTCCTTTCGCAAACTTTTAACAACTATGTCGTCCACGTATACTTCCATGGTGTGTCCAATGTGTTGGTCGAACATCTTGTTCACCAATCTTTGGTAGGTAGCTTCGGCATTGATAAGTCTGAACGACATCCTTTTCCAGCAGTACATGTTCTTGTTGGTGTAGAACGTCGTGTGTTCCTGGTCATCTGGGTGCATTGCTATCTAGTGATAGCCTGCAAAGGCATCCATGAATGTCATCATCTCGTGGCCTGCAGTGCTATCGACAAGCTGATCAATGTGAGGCAGTGGGAAGTATTCTTTCGGGCACGCCTTATTTAAGTCTTTGAAGTCTATGCACAGCCTCCACGTTTCGTTTGGCTTCTTCACCAGAACTGGGTTCGCGACCCACTGCGGGCACAAGACCTCCTTGATTAACTTGTTATCCAACAGCTTCTTCACCTTCGTGGTTAGCTCTTCGTACTTGTCTGGTCCATACTTCCTTCATTTTTTGCGTACTGGTCTCCTCATTGGGTCTATGTTGAGCCGGTGACATGCGTGCTCCAATAGGATTCCTGTCATATCTTCATGGGACCAGGCAAACACGTGCAAATTGGACATGAGGAAAATCTCCATCTTCGACCAGTACGTTCTGGCAACTCGGAACCTATAAAAGGTTCCAAATCCCTCTCCGGGTCCACCGGGATCACCGTTAGTTCCTCCATGGGAGTGACCTTCCTTTTCTGGCTCTTCCACCTTGGGTCTTTCAGGAACTCTTATAGGTTCTCCTTTATCATCGGTTCATGGCCTATTCGTGGTTCAAGGTCATCGCCACCTTCCCTAACTTTGGCAGGTTCAACAATCTTTACTACTTCCTGATTAGGTGACCCTTCAACATGGGATGGTTCTTCAACCTGGGGAATTTGATCAACTTTCATTGGCGCTGGTTCTTGATCTACTACAGGTTCTCCCTCTTGGGAATCAGTGACCACTTCCATGGGAGCTGGTTGTTGGTTCTGCGCAGGTTTCTGCTCTTGGCCAATTTGGGCTTCTTCCACTCCTTCCATGGGCGCCGGTTGTGTGTTTTGCGCAGGTTCCGGTACTTGGTCAATTTCAGCCATCGATTCCGGCAAGTCGCCTACCTACATCAACTCAGTTTCGGTCGAGATGATGTCTAGGATGTTTGGCTCATCTACTGGAATCTGAACATCTTCTTCAATGATGTGAACCTGCGTCACAGACTTCTTTACTTGGCCATTTTTTATCTGAAGCAAACATTCCCTAGCTTTTTTCTGATCGCCTTTAACTGTTCCGACACTTTTAGGAGTTGGAAATTTAAGACAGTAGTAGTAGGTTGAACACGCCGCTTTGAATTTACTGATAAATGGGCGGCCAAGGAACCCATTGTAGGTAGACTGCTGGTCAATAATGAGGAAATCTACGAGCCTAGTCAGTCTCCTCTCTGAGTCCTCTGCCGATACAAGTTGGACGCTCAACCTAATCTGGCCTACGGGGACGGTTACAGCTTCTCCGAACCCCACTATCCTAGCATTACTAGGTTTTATGTACGACTCAAAATCACTTAGGGCGTCTAAAGTGGATTTGAAGAGTATGTTGGTGAATGCGCGGTGTCTACTAACAGCCTGTGAACTCGGACGATCATGATGTTGGCGCTTATCACCAACGAGTCGTTATGGGGAGTCAGAATCCCCTCCAAGTCCACCTGTGTAAGCTTGGCTATTGGTTGACTGGCGAGCTTGGAGCTAGAGCTGCCCTCTTGTTCCTAGTTTATGGCCCGAACTTCGGCCTTCCTTTGTCTTTTGGAGATGGAGGATCTTCCATCTTGAAGACCTCTGGCAGCTCCGAAATGTTCTTCGAGAACCAGGAGTTCCCGTGGAGGCTCTTGATCTTGCTGAGGTTGGGGAGGTGCCCTACGTCTGTGTTGAGGACCACGTCGGTCCTCGTCCTCCTCCTCATCATCGGAGACCTCCCTTCTCTCAATTCTGGTCCTTTTAGCTGGTGCCTTCTTTACAAATTCGGCCAGCTTCCCATCCTTGTCGAACTTCCACAATTGCTTGAGGAGATCACGGCATTCGCTGGTGAAGTGGTCAATGGACTGGTGGTAGGCACAAAATTTGTTGGGGTTGAGCTTTGTGCGGTCCTGACAAATCCTCCTAGGTTCGTTAAACATGGCCTTGTCTTTGACCGCAGCGAAAACGTGGTCAACAGAGACGGTGAGTACTTGGTTGAGTTTTTCCTTGAACTCGTATCACCAAAGCCTTCAAGTTCCGGGGAGCTTTGTAAGTGCCCCCGGACTTCTTCCCATGTTGCTTTTTCTCCTCGGAGGCACCGACCTCCTTCATCAAGGCCTCTTGCATGGCCACATACACCCCAGCTTTGTGTCTAAACTTGGTGTAGGTGTTCGGGCATGCAAGGTGCATCTCTTTCCAGAGTTCGGTGCCCTTTTTCAATCCGGACATCACCGCGATGATCTTCATATCCTCACTTACCGGCTCACCTTCTAGCAAAATCTTGTCAAATCTCTCCAGGTACTGGTGGTCAGTTTCATTCTCGCCTTGATGTATGTTGGCGAGCCGGTGCTTCTGGGTCAAGTATGACCTGAATCCCGAGAAGTGGGCCAAGAACTCCCGCCCGCGTGAGTTGGCCAAAAGACTGTATCGACCTAGGGGCGAGTAATGAGAACCAGCGGTGAGCTCGATCCCCGAGGGTCAGTGGGAAGTTCCGACATTGAGTGGCGTCAGTGGCACCTACTGAGATCATGTAGTCCGCATACTTGGATAGGTGGACCTTCGGGTCAGATTCTCCTTCGTATGCAGACACCACCGGAAATTGGATCTTCTTTTGAACTGGTGCTTTAAGGATAACTGGTGCCAATGGAGATGCAGGGAGAAAGGTGGCATCAGGTCCGCCAGATTTGGCAGCTACTTGCATCTGCAACTGCTCAACGACCTTCTTTAACATGGTCAATTCGTCATCACGAGCCACTTCCTGTGGAGGCTATTCAAAGGTTGTGCACCTCGTGGACCTCCATTCCTCCTCTTCATGTCTGGGCCCTAACCTGCCCTGGAGGACCTCCCTTCCTTGAGATTGGTGGGTGGCGGATGCCCTGGTGTAGGCTGAAACTCGTCCATCTCGCGAGCCTAGCCTTTCCACCACCTTGGCCTTGCCGGTCCGTTCCATATACTGGCGAGCTTGAGCAGAGCTCGCCTCTTGTTCAGCGTGCAGGTCACTGGTCTTCCCCTGAGTCTAGGTGACTTGAGTTGGCCTAGTGCCTGCTCCCGAACTTTGTTGGCAGGAGCTCGCTGGGATGCCTGGGCGAGGTCACCCTGCTGCCTTTGCTACAGCCTCTGAAGAGCAGTGATAGTTCGCTGAAGCTCATCAGGGTCGTTGGCGAGGTTCCTTAAAGCGGGGTTCAGTTCATCTTGAGCCCCAGTAGCTCGCTGAGGAGCTCGTGGGGCATCGTTTTTCTGGGGAGCTCGGCGTGAAGCCTCCCCATCAGCTTGGTTCTGGTTGGTGTGTCCCTTCCACCTCCTCGTGGTAGCAGAGGTGTGTTCTTCGACATTTTAGTGTTTTCGATGTGAAGGTCGTCAAGGTCGGCAATTTCCAGTCAGGGTAAGTCTTGTCAAGGTTTTGTCTAGCCTTGCATGCACACGAATTATCCAAAATTTAGTTTATTCGTCCACACGCATGCGTTTAAAATCCTTTTTGTTATGTTTTCAGTCCGAAAATCTTGTAATTTATATGGAAAACTGGAAATGTATGTGTATCTTCAAAGTGTCTTTGAGGTTTGTCAAGAACACCTTCAAATCTTAAAACTGTCTCACAAATTGCTCTCGGATTTTTTAGAATCAGAGGTTCGGGCCCCTCCCTCTAGCGCCAAATTGTTGGCAGAATTCGTTAATGGATGAATTAATAGCTGTTTTAATCTTTGTGAATCTACCAAATAATAAACCAAGAATTATGGTTCTTGAGCTTTAAATATAGAGAGAGAAAGTGAGAGCTTTAGTGAGAGAAAGTGTAGGTGTATTATGAAACTTAGAGAGAGAAAGGTACATGGGAGACCTATTTATAGGTTTGCATGTGTGAGGTGGCACCTTGTGAACCTACTTGGCTTTAGGTGTTGGCAAGTGTCCTTGACACTTGTCTTACTCACTACAATGCTACCTTTACAGTGCTTCGTCCTGCTACACCTCTACTTGCTATTTATACAACTAAGATCTATGTCTTGGACCCAGGAGAGCTTTAGGGTGAGCTTCAAGGTCTTGTGTTGCTTCGGTGCAATCTAGAGATGGACTTTGGTATAGCCTCCTTAGGTCGCCCACCTGTCTCTTCATAGGTTACGACCTATTCGGCGAGCTTCTCTCTCTTAAGCTTGGTTGATCATTTGACTTGGGTCACTGAGCGTTTGGGCGAGCTCCTCTCCTCTCCGACGAGCTTCCCTATGTCGGCGACTGTTTGCCAAAATCGTGATGATTTCCACGCAAGTGAACGTGGTCGTTGTTGTCGTGGCAAGTTAACCTAGTTAAATATCGAACACAGGGAAACGATGCGATATCAAGCAAGCATTGAATGTCTACAAAGGTAGATAGCTAGGAAAGCAAGAAAACAATCATGGTTTCTATCAACTAATTCAATAAGGAATAGTAAATCCTAACTATCACCTCTTAGAGATGAGCAAGTGAGTGTGAAGTGTACATGGAAGTAATCATACTATGGTTCCTTTAGTGTCCTATCCATCCTAGCATGCAAAAGATCTCTTGGTGTATTAATCAAACCAACTAGTGTCTAGATCTTTCTACAACTCAAGGTAAGGCTCCATTAGGTGTCTAGATCTCTTTACAACTCCTAACACTCCAATTAAGAGGTGTTAGGCTAATATGCAATTCTCATTGGTCATACAAGCCAAATATCAAACACTTGGTGTGCATAAAGTTCTTATAGCTCAATTCTCACTTAATTGCTAAAACATATAAGCCATACATTCCAATTAAACATCCCAAGCATTCATACAAGTCATTAATAAGAGAACTAATCCAACAAGATCACTAATTCATGCATAGGATTAACAAGAGACTAAATTCACCATAGTATTCATATAACCATGCAACTAGGATCTTAGCCCATGGCTAATTGGAAATGAAATTTAACAATTAAGCTATGGACAAACATGATTAACACTAATATGAAATGAAATACAAGAAATCTTAACAATTGTTGGAGAATTGAAATACAAGCATCAAACCTTGAAAATGCTATCTTTTAATCCGGAGTGCAAAATCATAAAATGAACCGTAGGAATGTAGCTAATAACGAGACTAATCTAATGGAGAAAACGGACTAAAGATCCAATGGATGGATCAAAAGATATAGAAGAAAGAAGATTGAATCTAACTAAGAACCCACTAAGTAACTACCTAATCTCTCTCTCTAAAACTACCTAATTATCTAACTAATGAAGAAGATCCTTGAGAATCTGATCCTTGATGTATTTATAGTGCCCACAATGTTTAGTCCAATGTGCCCTTCATTAAAACGCGCGAAAATACGAAAATAGCCCTGAAAATCCGAGTATTCAGGACATCTGTCGCCCAAGAGATGTAGGTCTGTCGACCACTTGGGCGACAGCTTGGTCGACACGGGTGCCTTTTGTCGTCCAAGAGTGCTAGGTCTATCGACCCAGCTTGGTCGACACTCCACTCGACAAATGGCTGTCTTTCCAGGGATGTTGATCGCGCGAGACCTGTCTTCCGAAGAAGGAACGTCTGTCGCCCGAGGCCTTAGTCTCGGTCGATGCGTGACTTCCTTGTTTTTGTAATATCTTAAGCTCTAGAACTCCGATTGACTCGATTCTTTTTGCGTTGCGACCCTCTCTTCAAGCTCTTCAAAATGAAATATCAATTGCACCAATTGGCTAAACTCCAGAATTTCGGACTTTTCTCAAACTTGCTCGTTTCTTCCTCATTTTACTCATTTTCACCTACAATCACAACTTTCTAGCCAAAAAGGGTTAAATGCACAATTTATACCATATTAGGGTCAAATATGAACATAAGTACATCAAAACCATATAGAAATAGATGCAAAAAGATGCAATTATGACCCTAATCAGCGACCTTTTTAACCTTGGTTAAATTAATCTCGTAATTAACCTCGAGTAGTTCGCCTTATCAACCGATATCATTTACATATGCATGTCATCATACATGTCGTCCACGTTCATGCAAAGTAAGTTAGCTAAGTTAGTGGGTTTGTTAGCTGATTTAGTGGGATAGTTAGCTACATAAATTAGCTAGTCAGTTTCAATAGATTTAGCTTAGACGGTTACTTCACACCTTTGTATATATACTATTCTTGATTAGTTGAATCAATATAACAAGATTTACATAATTTAAATTTGAATGACCAAGTTATTTTTTAATTTAAATTTAGAGATAATTTCAGCAAATTTAAATTTTTTTAATTGATTTCTTGTATATCGGCAAAAAATCTTGGTTAATTTATTGTGTGATTGAAATCTCTTACTACCTCCGTCCCGGAACTACTTTCATAATAGTTCCGGGCACGCGAACCAAGGAAAAGTAAATATGTGAGTGTAAAGTTAAATAATAAAATAAGAAAAAGTGTATTTTGTTGACTTTTGTGAGAGAGAAAAATTTCCTTTTTTGGTGTGTGAAAGAAGAATTGGGACGTCCAAATAAGGAAAGTGTGAAAGTAGTTTTAGGACGGAGGGAGTATTATTCATGGAAAATAATCTAATCCATCGCCAATTCAATGTTTACTATTTTAATTTTCTCTTTCTGTGGCAGTAATATTTCAAAAAATTCAGTCTAATTTCATAGATCAAATTCCGATTCACACATGGAAAGAAAATAAACTTTTCAAATTTTCTTCAAATAAATATCAAGTTTAAAACCTAGTCAATCGGATCTAAATATTATTTCTTTTCTTCCTTTACTTTGCTACGTAATTATTTTTAAATTATTTTTGTTTTATTTATACTTTTGAATTCTTAACTGCTCTTTTTAAATTTCGGAATGTATAATGTAATTTTAAAAAATATAATGTAATTTTGTATAATGATGATGTATACGTGATATTTATATTGTTTAAGTGTTTCACACTATGAAGATTAGTAATTCAATTCGAATGAACACTAGTACCACTATCAGTAGTAAACCAGCACTTTGTAATACTAATGTTGATACTACTTAAATGTAAGTTGATATTGGGTCTATATCTTAAGAATAATAATAATGATGATGTATAAGTGATACTTATATTGTTTAAGTGTTTCACACTATGAAGATTGGTAATTCAATTACAATGAACACTAGTACCACTATCAATAGTACACTAGCACTTTATAGTACTAATGTTGATACTACTTAAATGTAAATTGATATTAGGTCTATATCTTAAGAATAATAATATTGATGATGTATAAGTGATATTTATATTGTTTAGGTGTTTCACACTATGAAGATTGGTAATGTAACACCCCATTTTTAAATATATTATATTTTATATATTTAAATAATTTAATATTTTTTTGACATTAAATTTTAAAACAAAATATTTATTAGTTCGAAAATTTTGTTTTACTAAATTAAAGAGCTAATATTTTCTATGAATTTTAAGAGTTTAGCAGGATTGCTTACTGGGGAGGCCAAACTCGATTGCGACTCACTCGACTCAAACAAGTAGAAAAAATAAAATGGTAAATTAAACATTAATCAATTAGATATAATCTAATACCAAAGTATACAATAAGAATTTTTTTTTATATGTTTATGATACTAGTTGAAATAAAAGTTAAATATTCTTTGTGAAAAATGTTCACTATATTAGGTAAATTCTTCATAATTTATAAGTAATAAAATTTAATATATTTTATTAAATTATTTTAAAATTTTATTACAAAGGTGTCTTTATAAATGTGCATAAATCTTATGCCGAATTCCATAGATTAAATACTCTTAATATCATATAACTAAATAATGTTATCTTATTGTAAATGTTAATAATAATAATAATATATATAAATAATTAAAAAAATTGAATGAGGGAGTGAAGTGGACTAAGTCCATAACTTCCCCTCAAATTGTGTAGTGTGCTTGTGTGTTATATTTATATATATCTATATCACAAAAACTTGTATAAAAATTTCTACCGTAAAAATTTCTAAAAATAAATTTAAAAATAAAAGAAAGGACGCACATGCCCTTTTAAATTTTTTTTCTTATTCTCGCCTTCTCCCAGGCGCCTAACGGCCCTGGACAAGGTATGTGCCTATTTCATTTTTTTTAATCATGTAATTTTTTTTAATTAATATGTTAACTAAAAATAATTAAATAATATTATATTACAAATTAAAAAAATTTCTTCCAAACTGTATTACTATATAGACACATGTGTGTTACTGAAAGATAAAATTTGTGTTATTATTATCTTAAATGTTGTTATTTTACATATATTAATTTATTTTTATAAAATAAATAATTTTTAATATAATATAAGGGCAAAATATGTGTTAATATAAGAAAAATATTATTTTTTCATAAATATTTATTTATTATTATAGATATAATTAAATTTTTATTAAATAACATATATAAAATTATAAAAAATTTGTTATTACATGGTTCAATATACCTAAATTTTAAAATATAATGATTAAATTAAAAACATGTATTTTTCCATATAGTAACACACATTTGTCTATATAGTAACACAAAATGAGGAGCAAATGTGTGTTACAATTAAGACAAATATATGTTACTATCATATAAAATGTTATTCTTTTTACATATATTAATTTATTTATACAGAATAAATATTTTATATAATATAAATCGTAAAATATGTTTTACTATAAGAATAAATATTAGTTTTTCACAAATATATTATTTATTTTTATAGAAATAATTAAATTTTTATTTAATAACACATATAAAATAGTAAAAAGTGTATTACTATATGATTCAATATACCTAAATTTTAATGGGATAATGAATAAATAAGAAACACACATTTATTCTTATAAAAACTAATTTTCCTTAAAGTAACACATTTGTCCATATAGTAACACAAACAAGGGAGTAAATTTATGTTACAATTAGAGCAAATGTGTGTTACTATCATATAAAATGTTATTCTTTTTACATATATTCATTTATTTTTATAGAATAAATATTTTTATATAATATTAAAATTAAATGTGTGTTACTATAATTATAAATATTAGTTTTTCAAAAATATATTATTTATTTTTATAGGAATAATTATTTTATTCATACAATAACATATATAAAATAGTAAAAAGTGTATTACTATATGATTCAATATACCTAAATTTTAAGGGGATAATGAATAAGTTAGAAACGCATATTTATTCTTATAAAAACTCATTTTTCCTTAAAATAACACACATTTGTCCATGTAGTAATACAAACTGGGGAGAAAATTTGTGTTACAATTAGAGCAAATGTGTGTTACTATATTTACAAATATTTATTTGTCCTTAGAAAAATATATATTATACTTATATAACATATATAAGGTATTAAAATGTATTATTATATTGACAACATATTACTAACATAAATAAATAAAAAGAATTAAAAAAGAAATTTAGTAACATATATTATTTTTGCAAAATTATATATTCTCTTTATAGTTAATTTAAAAGTACAAAAAATTAATTTTTTAAGGAATAATAACACAAATTTTACTTTTTAGTAACACTCTTGTGTCTATATAATAATATAGTCTGAGAAAGAATTTTTATATTTATTATATATTATTTCTTGAATTTTATTAAATTAATATACTAATTTCAAATAAATAAAATATAAAATAAACTAAAAAAAGAATAGAATTATATTACCTTGAGTCTGACCAGGGAGAATTGAAAAGTAAACATTAGTATAGATAAGCAATCACCGAAAGTTGATATTGTAAGCAATGTCAACAATTTCACCGAAATTTCTGTTAACAATTTCGCCGTTATATAACAGATTTCGCCGAAATGGATGGTCTCCATCAGTAAGGGTAGCGGGGGTATTTTTCATTATTTTTAGTAAGATTTCTACCGTAGAAATTTTTACACAAGTGTTACTATATGAACAAATGTGTGTTACTACAATTGTGTGTTAATTTTTACATATGTTACCGATCAAAAAAAAGTAACACACATTTGTCTATATAATAACACAAAATGAGAAGCAAATGTATGTTACTATCCTATAAAATGTTATTCTTTTTACATATATTCATTTATTTTTATTTAATAAATATTTTTATATAATATAAAGATTAAAATGTGTATTACTATAAGAATAAATATTAGTTTTTCACAAATATATTATTTATTTTTATCGAAATAATTATTTTGTCATATAACAATACATATAAAATAGTAAAAAGTGTATTGCTACATGATTCAATATACCTAGATTTTAAAAGGATGATGAATAAATAAGAAACACTTATTTATTCTTATTAAAACTCATTTTGTCCTTATAGTAACATATGTTTGCTAATATAGTAACAGAAAATGAGAAGCAAATGTGTGTTACAATTAGAGTAAATGTATGTTACTATCATATAAAATGTTATTCTTTTCACATATATTCATGTATTTTTATAGAATAAACATTTTTATATAATATAAAGTGTAAAATGTGTGTTACTATAAGAATAAATATTAGTTTTTCACAAATATATTATTTATTTTTATAGAATTTAATTATTTGTCATATAACATCACATATAAAATAGTAAAAAGTGTATTGCTACATGATTCAATATACCTAGATTTTAAAAGGATGATGAATAAATAAGAAACACTTATTTATTCTTATAAAAACTCATTTTGTCCTTATAGTAACATATGTTTGCTCATATAGTAACACAAAATGAGAAGCAAATATGTGTTACAATTAGAGTAAATGTATGTTACTATCATATAAAATGTTATTATTTTCACATATATTCATGTATTTTTATAGAATAAAGATTTTTATATAATATTAAGAGTAATATGTGTTACTATAAGAATAAATATTAGTTTTTCACAAATATATTATTTATTTTTATAGAATTTAATTATTTTTCATATATAACACATATAAAATAGTAAAAAGTGTATTTGTACATGATTCAATACACCTAAATTTTAAAGGGGTGATCAATAAATAAAAAGCACATATTTATTTTTATAAAAACTCATATTTTTCTTACAGTAACACAAATTGTGGAGTAAATTGTGTTACAATTAGAGTAAATGTGTGTTACTGTAAAATCAAATCGTGTATTACTATATTTACTTGAATTTTAATAAATCAATACATAATTTTCAAATAAATAAAAATATAAAATAAACTAAAAAAAAAAAAGAATTGTAATGAACTTGGGCACGAGCGTACTTTGTAAACCAAATATATTGTGAGCAACCCACAATATTCATTTCATCACAATCCATGTAAGATTAATCAATTGTAGGCCGCATACCGCCAGGTTATTAACCAGCGAAAAATCCTATTAAGCCATTTGCGAGAATTGTCAGGGGCGTGATCGTCAATTTCTTTTCTTTAATTTATTTTTAGAAAGATTTTTACTGTAGAAATTTCTACGCAAGTGTTGCTCATATATGTATATACATATAGATAGTTAAGAGAATACACGTAATATTTATATATATACATATATGTACACAACTACATATATACATGCTACTTTTAAATAAAGTTAATTAATTTTATTTAATAAATAAATAAAATTAGCTTAAAGCAATACTTATTCCAGAATCTTCACAATACTCTTTCGGAAAAGAAATGTTTCATCTTCTCCTCATTTCCTTCTCTCTCAATCTTTCTCTCTTCTCTCTACACTCTCTCTCTCTCTAAAAATAAAATTTCCGCCATTGATTTTTTTTGCTGAAACTCAAGGTTTCATCAAGGTTTAGAAACGTTAATGTAGGATTACAGAAAAATCATATATCGTTCAACCTTTTTTTTTTTTGAAAATGAGTTTTACAGAACTACGTTGTTCTTTGACTACATTTATGTGTTTTTTTTTCTTCCATTATTTTCTGCAATATTTTCTTATGGTATGATGATTAAATACTGTGTTGAGGCCCAAAAAGATTTTTAGCACTTGATTTGAAAATATATAATGGATTTTATGTTTTAGCCTATTGATTTGTCAAAAATGACGCTATTTGAGTTAGAATAGGGGATTGCATGTCGTTTTTGCCATTGCATGTGATTTTTACTTTATTTTTCCTACTGTAAAATTCACCTTCTTTTGTGTGAGGACTTAGTGGTGGCCATTTGATTATTTAATTGAGTTGGGTGTCCCAACTATGCTTGCATGTGTATTACTTTGGAAGATGAATATGTCTATGTAATTGCATGTCACTTTCTAGATTTTTTTTCTGACTTTTCCCAACGAATGTGATAAAATTCTTTTACCACATTGAAATAATGTAAGTTAAGAACATATATTTAAAATTTCATAATTTTTAGAGTTAATTTCGAATTTATATAATTTTTCCTTTGAAGTGCTACAGTAAAGAAAAATGTCTTTATTTTTTGTGATGATTTTAAATTTTTTGTGAATAGATGGCTTCATATTTGAGGTTGATTTTTAACTATGTTGTTCCCCCATGTTATAGCTTTCATAAGAATTTTATTTGGATACATTTGGAGTTATATTTATTTTTTTTGATTTTTTAGTAAATGGTGTTTTTGCTGTAAATGTAAAATGTTTTTGTACTCTACTAGAAAAATCATAGAAATTAAAATAGATGGGATTAAACTGTGAGATTTTGATATATTTTAATACTTACTCTTAAAATCATTTAAAATTTTATTTTATATTTTTCTAAGTAATATTAAATATTTCCTAAATTTTGAAAAAATATATGACCTAGACCCTATAAATAACTCATTTTTCAGCCAACTTGTGAAAATCACAAGAAAAGATCTACAAGCTATTTTTAATTAATTTTTTTACAGTATATAAATATTTGAGTGAGGAACCTACTGTATAAATTTTGTGTAATTTTAACATGTGTATATTTGCCAATAAATTATCTACTTTAGTGTGAGTTAGTGATATATATATATACATATTATATTTGATCACTTTTAAATAAATATAAGTACATCAAAATAAAAAGGTAGACTTATTATGAACATATTAATTATTTAATGATATGACTCAACATGCCTTTTATGTATGAACTTTTATTAAATTTAGCAATTAGCATTTTTAAGTGTTATTAAGTTAGTAGAAATATTTAGACGATATTATGAATAACACATATGCATGAAGTATATATGTATAGCTAGATATTAAAAGTTAGAGATGTTAAACTGGGCCGGGCTAAACGGGTCAGTCCGTTTAGCCCTAAAAAATACAGGGTTAGGGTCGAGCTTTAGTAGGCCCGTTTAAATCCGGGCTTTTTTGACCCGGACCTATTAGCCCGCAGGCTAAACGGGCCAACCCGCCTAATTTTTTTTTTTAATTAAATATATATTATTATTATTATTATTATTAATGTTACTGCAATGCCAATAATGAATAATGTCGCTGGGCCTGAGCTCTTACAAATTAATTATTCAAGCCCATAATTAAAAAACCCAAGTAAACAAAACCCAACTAAAACTCCATTGCAAAATTAAAAAACTCAACTAAAATTAATCATTTCACATACATGTACTTCGAGAATCCAGACGTCTTTTCTATTCCTACATCAGGCAATATTTATTAGATTACTACTTCCAAAATTCTTAATTACTTTAGGGTTTCTTCCATCCACGTAATTTTATTACTACTTCATATTGATGTTTGAACTTTATTTATGTCTTGATATTTGGATTTATAATTATGTTGAATTATTTGTATTTTAATGAATTTATGAACAATATTTAGATTAATTAGCATTTTATTACCACTATTATAAATTTTATGTTGAAGATTTAATTTTTTAATTTTTTTAGATGAAACCCGTTTAAGACCCGTTTAGCCCGAGGCCCGTTAGGGTTAGGGTTAGGTCTCAATTATTAGAGGCCCGTTTAGAATGAACCGGATAAGGCCCTAACCCGTTTAGCCCGAAGCCCGTTAGGGCTGGCCCGTTTAACATCTCTAATAAAAGTATTGGAAGAGTTATATTTTACAATTATATGATTTAATGATTAAAAGACTAAAAAAACAAATCAATATGTCAAGTGCAGTGCGCGATGACTGGACTCTCGGGAAGCTACCTCATATTGTCAGACTGAAAAGTGGGTAACCTCTAATTTATTATGCATTAATTAGAATAATTTGTGTGTGTACGAGCAGACAGATCTTCGGATTATGCTCTGTGTGAATTATGCAAGTCTACGTACTATATTCTGTGTGAATTATGGCTAGTCGACAGGCTATGCTCTGTGTGAATCAAGACAGGTCTACGGACTATGTCAGTATGAACTTAGTCAGGCCTATGGGCCTGACATTTACTCGGTTGACATGCTATTAGTCTCTTTAATGCATTCTACATTATATGTTATCCCACTAGGCTTCTCCTCCGGGAGAAGACTCATGATGCTACTTTAACTATTTCAGGAAACGTTGGCGGTGAGGAGGACGTGTGACTGACTGGGTTGACTCCATCTAAATAATAGTGTAATGGTTTAAGTTTTCTATAAGAGGTCTATTAAGTATTTTCTTATGTCATCGATTTGAAGATAATTTCTAGAATTTTTATGCTTGGATTTGGATTTTTCTAGTTAAATTTCTACATTATAAGAGCGTCACAGCGTGGTATCAGAGCCGAGGTTGGATATTTCCTCCTCGGACTCTAAGTCAAACTTACTGAATTTTATTTATTATGCATGATGATGGTATATGAAATTAATTATCACCAAATGAAAATTGATATTGATGGAGTCCGCAGTCGGCACACATCCAAATCACCATCAGGTAATTAAAGGTTTTTAAAAATAAGAATTTGTTATGAGAGTCCTACAGAAAAGATGTTTATGTTAAGAGACTTATGTTTTGAAGGATTTATGAAGAGAAATATCTATGAATGTGATGAAAATAAGAATTATTATAAATGTTTAATTGATAAAATTTTCATTATTTTATTCTACTTATGGTATTTTATTTCTAATTAATTCATTATAATTTTATTTAAAAAAATTATTTTTCCAGTTTGAATATTATTCCATTAATATTTCATGTGTGATTACATTTGACCCCTGAGATGATGAGATTAAACCTGATCTAGAATTAGATAACTAGGATGGATCGTGATGCGGTCCGTAGAGTGTGCTATGAGATATAGTATCAGGATTGTTACTAGAGGGGAATTAACTAATCAAACTAAAGGAGTAAGGAAGATTTATTCTTTCCATGCAGGGCTATTACTATGGCCTCACCACCACGAGAAAGAGAATACGAAGAGCAGCCTGCTGGCCAGAATGCAGGTGCTAACTTAGCAAGGGATTTCTTCGCACAAATGCGAGAATTCATGCAGCAATAACCACCTGCACCCGCTCAAAACAACCAAGAACAAAAATCGAGGTCGAAACCAGTGGTGGAACAATTTAGACGTTTCCAACCACCCAAGTTCAATGGAAAGGAAGGACCAGCAGTAGTTGAAGATTGCTGAGCTCGAAAGGACATTTGAGCACATGGAGTTGACTGAGACACAAAAAGTTTCATGTGCAAGGTTCCAACTATCTGAAGATGCAGGGCAATGGTGGTTGTCCCATGAAAGGACCCTGACAGTGGAAGCTAGACGTGCTCTTGGATGGGAGGAATTCAAGGAGATTATCCTCAGCCGTTACTTCCCACAACCACTGAGAGATCAAAAGGAAATAGAATTTATGAATCTTCGACAAGGAACCAATACTGTCATAGAGTATGAGCGAAGGTTCAACTCACTCTCCAAGTATGCTCCGCACCTAGTGAATACCGATGACCGGAAGACGCATCGATTTGAGAGAGGACTACGTCCAGAAGTGGGAGGGATAGTGTCTGGGTTAAGGCTACCCCACTTTAGAGATGTCTTTGAGCGAGCAAGAATTGTGTCGATGAGTTTGGGCATGGAAATGAACAACTACAAGTACCAAATCAGTGTAAAAGGAAGGGTGCACCACAATTTAGTTCAAAGGGGAGTACTATGGCTAGAAATGTTCGACCTTTTATGGTCATACCTCCAAGAATGACCCCCCATGTCCAACATGCAATAAGAATCACCAGGGAGAGTGCCTCCTAGGGACAAATACATGTTACCGGTTTCGGAAACCAAGTCACTTGCCCAATGCGTGTCCAGAAGTGATAGGTGCTCAGATAAGAAATGATAGAAATAATGGACCACGACCGTCAAGGGTGTCGAATCCTAGAGGAGAGAACTAAAAGGGTAAGGCAAAGTTGAATGCAATTCCCAATGTTGAGTATGCTAAGGAAGAGGGATACCCGGAACAGGAGCAGCCGGAGGAAGGTGATGGAGCAAATGAAACTATGGCAGGTACGATACTTGTCTCAAATATGCCAGCATATGTTTTGTTTGATACTGGAGCATCACATTCTTTCATATCTGACAACTTAAGAAGAAACATAAGATAGATTGCATTACGAATGAAAATCTAGAAGTTAGATTGCCTTCAGGAGAAAACATTAGAATTAGAAGTTTAGTCAAGAACACTAAGTTACATATAAGTGGCAATGACCTACCTGCCGATCTGCATGTGATCGGAATGAAGGGCTTTGATATCATCTTGGGAATGGATTGGTTGAGCAAACACAAAGCTGTGATTCGATGCGTGGAACAGAATGTAAGCCTTGAAACAATGGATGGGCAACATCTTACCTTTTGCGGAACAAATAAACAAGGGTATGAACCGGTCATATCTGCTATGAAGGCAGTCAAGCTATTGAAGAAAGGAGGGTGCCAGACATACTTGGTGAATATTGTAAAGGTAGAGAAAGAAAAGTTGACACCCTCAGATATATCAATAGTGAAGGACTACCCTAATGTTTTTCCAGAAGATCTCTCTGGGATCCAACCAAATCAATCCATTGAATTCACTATTTACCTGATTCCTGGGTCTGCACCCATATCGAAGGCTCCATATCGAATGTCACCAAAAGAACTACATGATTTAAAGGTTCAATTAGAGGAATTGTTGGACAAGAAGTTCAATCGACCTAGTGCTTCACCATGGGAGCACCAGTGCTATTTGTGAAGAAAAAGGAAGGAACGATGAGAATGTGCATTGATTACCGAGAGCTTAATTGGTTGACGATTAAAAATAAATATCCTTTGCCAAGGATTGAAGATCTCTTTTATCAATTGAAAAATGCGGGAGTGTTTTCCGAGATTGATCTCAGGTCTGGGTATCACCAACTCAAAGTCAGAGAAAGTGATATTCCTAAGACTAATTTAGAACTCGATATGGTAATTATGAGTTCACTGTAATGCCATTCGGAGTTACAAATGCACCCGCAGTATTCATGGATTTGATGAACCGAGTATTTCATGAGTACCTAGATAAATTTGTCATCGTGTTCATTGATGATATTCTGATTTATTCAAAGGATACTATGCAGCATGAGGAACACTTTAAGGCTATATTAGAAGTTTTGCGACAGGAGAAGTTGTACGCTAAATTCATCAAATGTGAGTTCTGGCTCAACAGAGTAGCCTTCTTGAAGTTGATCCAACCAAAGTTGAGACAGTTCTGAATTGGAAAGTACCGTCCAATGCGAATGAAGTTCGCAGTTTTCTTGGATTAGCGGGTTATTATCGAAGATTCATACAAAACTTTTCTCGTATTGTAAAACCACTCACACATTTGACAAGGAAAAGTGAAAAGTTTGAGTGGACACCTGAATGCGAAGCTAGTTTTCAAGAGTTAAAACAAAAGCTAACGACTGCACCAGTTTTGACAGTGCCTGAAGGATCAGAAGGATTCGTAATCTACACGGATGCCTATAAGTCAGGATTGGGTTGTGTCCTAATGCAACATAGAAAAGTTATCGCTTATGCATCACGAAAATTAAAGGTGCACGAACAGAATTACCTAACACACGACTTAGAGTTAGCCACGGTGGTACATGCATTAAAAATATGGAGGCATTACCTGTATGTGGGAAAGTGTGAGATCTACACGGACCATAAAAACATGAAATACTTTTTCACACAAAAGGAGTTGAACATGCGTCAAAGAAGGTGGCTAGAGTTGGTAAAGGATTACGATTGTACCATCCACTACCACCCAGGCAACGCAAATGTGGTAGCAGACACTCTTAGTAGGAAAGGAGAAGGTCAATTAGCATCATTACCTACTCAACAAGATTGTTTGAATGAAGAATTTGGCAGGATGAAGCTAACTGTTGTTGAACCGAATCAGTCAACCTCAATACTAGCCACAATGATGGTTCAACCAATATTGAGAAAGTAAATCATTGACGCTAAAAAAGGCGATCGATTTCTCCAACTAATGAGCAACAAGGTCAAAGAGCAAACAACGAAAGACTTTTATATATCCTCAGACGGAGCACTAATCTTTAGAGGTAGAATTTGTGTACCAAAAGGAGATGAGTTGCGGTATGAGATAATAAGAGAAGAACATTATACTCAATATACTGCACATCCTGGTGAAACAAAGATGTACAAAGACCTCAAGAGTAAGTTTTGGTGGCGGGGCATGAAACGTTCGATCGCTCAGTTCATTAAAAGATGTCTTACTTGCCAAATGACCAAGTCTGAACATCAACGACCAGCCGGACTATTGAAACCACTGGAAATTCCAGAATGGAAATGGAAACATGTGACAATGGATTTTGTGACGGGTCTACCAAGAGGTCCTAAACAACATGAAGTCATATGGGTCATAGTCGATAGGCTAACCAAAGTCGCTCGATTTATACCAGTCAAGATGAACTACCCAATGAACCGACTGGCTAAATTATACATCGATGAGGTAGTACGGTTGCACGGAGTTCCAGTGTCGATCATCTCCGATTGTGATCCATGTTTCACTTCAAATTTTTGGAAGAGCTTGCAATCAGCTATGGGCACCAAATTAAATTTCAGTACAACCTTCCATCCACAAACTGATGGACAATCGGAGAGAACAATCCGAATTCTAGAGGACCTGTTAAGGACATGTGTTGTGTATTTTGGAGGAAGTTGGGAAGATTATTTGTCCTTAGTTGAATTTGCCTACAACAATAGCTATCAGTCTACCATTAAAATGGCATCATATGAAGCACTTTATGGATGAAGATGTAGGACACCAATCCCCTGGGATGAGGTTGGAGTTAGAAAAATATTGGGCCCAGAATTGGTGGAGAAATCTGTGAAAGCAATTAATACGATTCATGAGAAAATCAAGATTGCTTAAGATCGACAAAAGTCATATGCAGATTCGCGGAGGAAGGACTTACAATTCGAAAAGGGAGAAAATGTATTTCTGAAGGTTTCACCCATTAAAGGAATAATTCGGTTTGGGAAAAGGGGAAAGTTAAGACCGAGATATGTGGGACCATTTGAAATCTTGGAACGAGTTGGAGATGTGGCATATCGACTTGCTTTGACTCCTGAGTTATCTTCTATTCATAATGTCTTTCACGTATCGATGCTTCGGAGATACGTTCCTGACCCCAGTCACCATATCAAACTCGATGATTTGGAAGTCAACAAGGATCTTACATATGAAGAACGGCCCATAGGTATTCTTGGAAGAAAAGTTAAGACCTTGAGGAATAGAGATATACCCTTAGTCCTAGTGCAGTGGAATAGACATGGAGAAAGAGAGACAACATGGGAGCACGAAGAGGAGATGCTAAGTAAATATCCTGAACTGTTGGCCAATTAGGTGCAAATTTCGGGGGCGAAATTTTTAAAAGGTAGGGAGAGCTGTAACACCCCATTTTTAAATATATAATATTTTATATATTTAAATAATTTAATATTTTTTTAACATTAAATTTTAAAACAAAATATTTATTAGTTCGAAAATTTTGTTTTACTAAATTAAAGAGCTAATATTTTCTATGAATTTTAAGAGTTTAGCAGGATTGCTTATTGGGGAGGCCAAACTCGATTGCGACTCACTAGACGCAAACAAGTAGAAAAAAATAAAATGGTAAATTAAACATTAATCAATTAGATATAATCTAATACCAAAGTATATAATAATAAATTTTTTTTTTATATGTTTATGATACTAGTTGAAATAAAAGTTAAATATTCTATGTGAAAAATATTCACTATATTAGGTAAATTCTTCATAATTTCTAAGTAATAAAATTTAATATATTTTATTTCAATTATTTTAAAATTTTATTACAAAGGTGTCTTTATATTTGCATAAATCTTATGCCGAATTCCATAGATTAAATACTCTTAATATCATATAACTAAATAATGTTATCTTATTGTAAATGTTAATAATATATATATATATATAGACAAAAACTTATATGCAACGTTTCACAGTGTGAAACGGGTAAATTTAAAAAAATTCGCGGATCCTACCGGGTCGGGTCGGATTTGATCTTTTTTTTTAAAAAAAATTCGCAACTATGATTCCAGATTTTTTCGCTCCCAAGTATATTACTTTTTAGGCAAATGCGTGTTAGTTTAAGGTAAAATGTGTGTTACAATTAAACCAAATATTGTTTTTTACATATATATCACTTGCTTTTGTAAAAACAACATTTTTTTCATTCAATATAAGAGCAAAATGTGTGTTATTATAAGAAAAAAAAACATTACATTTTCATTTAGTAACATATTTTTAACTATTTTTAAAAATTAACACAAAGTCTTTTATATAATAACATACATATGTTAATAAAGTAACATATTTTAATAGTAACATGTATATGTTCATCTAGTAACACAGTTTGAATAGTAACATAGATATGTTCATTTAGTAACATATATTTATACATTGAGTAACACATATTTTTGTAATGTTTTTCCAATGTGTTGTTCTTTTAATTAAGCATATATATTAAATTATGTAACATATTTTTAACTATTTTTAAAAAGTAACACCAAGTCTTTTATATAGTAACATACATATGTTCATTTAGTAACACAGTTTGAATAGTAACATAGATATGTTCATTTAGTAACATATGTTTATACATTGAGTAACACATATTTTTATAATGTTTTTCCAATGTGTTATGTATTTTTGTTACCTGTTGTAGAACCCGTAGAATTTGTTGTTGATAATATTTGACAATCTGGGAAATAATCGTCCATATTATGTGTATTATTCGTCTTGTTTTCCTTGATTTTTACCTTGATTTGCTGTTCTTGACTTCCTTTAAATAGATTTCTTGCTTTGTTGATCTGAACTTTGCATTTGATGTCGTCGTTTTCGCTGCTGTAATACTCTTTTGTCGTCACCATTTTTTTTTTGTTTTGGAGTTGATTTCTGCTGATGAAATCAATTTTTATGAGATGTGGGTTAAGATCTGCAGATTTCTTGGTTGACCCGGTCTTTGACCCGGGTTGACTTGGGATCCGCGTCTTTTTTTTAATTTTGCCCGTTTCACATGAGTGTTCCTCATATATATATAATTTAAAAAAATGAATGAGGGAGTTAAGTTGACTAAGTCCATAACTTTCCCTCAAATTGTGTAGTATGCGTGTGTTATATTTATATATATCTATATATATAGTAAAAAATATATAATATTATGTATAATTATTTATGTATATAATTATATATATACGTAGTAATATGTTCCATATATATATATATGTATATATATAACTACCGTAAATAAATATATATTTATATATACATATAGATAGTTAAGAGAATACACGTAATATTTATATATATACATATATGTATACAACTACATATATACATGCTACTCTTAAAAAGTTAATTAATTTTATTTAATAAATAAATAAAATTAGCTTAAAGCAATACTTATTCCAGAATCTTCACAACACTCTTTAGGAAAAGAAACGTTTCATCTTCTCCTCATTTCCTTCTCTCTCACTCTCTCTCTCTTCTCTCTCTAAAAATAAAATTTCCGCCATTGATTTTTTTTTCTGAAATTCAAGGTTTCATCAAGGTTAAGAAACGTGAATGTAGGATTAGAGAAAAATCATATCTCGTTCAACCTTGTTTTTTTTTTTTAAATGAGTTTTACAGAACTACGCTGTTCTTTGACTACATTTATGTGTTATTTTTTTCTTCCATTATTTTTTGTAATATTTCCTTATGGTATGATGATTAAATATTGTGTTGAGGCCCAAAAATATTTTTAGCACTTGATTTGAAAATATATAATGGATTTTATGTTTTAACCTACGGATTTGTCAAGAATGAAGCTATTTGAGTTAGAATAGGGGATTGCATGTCGTTTTTGCCATTGCATGTTGTTTTTGCCATTGCATGTGAGTTTTACTTTGTTTTTCCTACTGTAAAATTCTCCTTCTTTTGTGTGAGGACTTAGTGGTGGCCATTTGATTATTTAATTGAGTTGGTTATCCCAACTATGCTTGCATGTGTATTACTTTGGAAGATGAATGTGTCTATGTAATTGCATTTCATTTTCCATATTTTTTTCTAACTTTTCCCAAAGAATTTGATAAAATCCTTTTACCACATTGAAATACTGTAAGTTAAGAACATATATTTAAAATTTCATAATTTTTGGAGTTAAATTTGAATTTATATAATTTTTCCTTTGAAGTGATATAGTAATGAAAAATGTCTTTATTTTTTTGTGATGATTTTAAAATTTTCTGTGAATAGATGGCTTCATATTTGAGGTTGATTTTTAACTATGTTGTTCCCCGATATTATAGCTTTCATAAGAATTTTATATGGATACATTTGGAGTTATATTTGATTTGTTTTGATTTTTTAGTAAATGGTATTTTTGCTGTAAATGTAAAATATTTTTGTACTCTACTAGAAAAATCATAGAAATTAAAATAGATGTGATTAAAATGTGAGATTTTGATATATTTTAATACTTACTCTTAAAATCATTTAAAAATTTATTTCATATTTTTCTAAGTAATATTCAATATTTCCTAAATTTTGGAAAAATATATGACCTAGACCCTATTAATAACTCATTTTTCAGCCAACTTGTGAAAATCACAAGAAAAGATCTAGAAGCTATTTTTAATTAAAAATTTTACAGTATATAAATATTTGAGTGAGGAACCTACTATATAAATTTTGTGTAATTTTAACATGTGTATATTTGCCAATAAATTATCTACTATAGTGTGAGTTAGTGATATATATTGTATTTGATCACTTTTATATAAATATAAGTACATCAAAAAAAAAGGTAGACTTATTATGAACATATTAATTATTTAATGATAAGATTCAACATGCCTTTTACGTATGAACTTTGATTAAATTTAGAAATTAGCATTTTTAAGTGTTATTAAGTTAGTTGAAATATTTAGACGATAATAAGAATAACACATATGCATGAAGTATATATGTATAGCTTATTAGGGTCACAATTGCCAGATTTTGCATCCATTTCAATATGGTTTTAATGTGCTTATATTCATATTTGACCCTAAAATGCTATATTTTGTGCATTTAACCCTTTTTTACTAGAAAGTTGTGTTTTGTAGTAAAAATAGCAAAATCGGCAAAAGACGAGCAAGTTCGTAAAAATCCAGAATTTTTGAGTTGATCCAAAGGAAGCAAATGATATACCATGTCGAAGAGTTCAAAGAGAGGGTCGCAATGGAAAAAGAATCGAGTCAATCGGAGCTTTAAAACTCAAGATATGAAGTAAACGAGAAAGTCGAGGATCGACCGAGCGAGGCTTACCGGGATCGCGCGCCCACAAGCACGGGACCGCGCGACCAGCAGCTAGGGATCGTACGACAGATCTCTAGACCGCGCGACTACGAGGCGCACGCACGCGTGCACGATCCGGATCGTTCGTCCACCTCCACTGGATCGTGCGCCAGATCGGTTCTGCATAACTTTGAAGGGTAGTTTCGTCTTTTCACGCATTTAATGAAGGGCACTTTGGACTAAACATTGTGGACATTATAAATACCTCAAGGATCAGATCTTTCATGATAATCTTCATAATTCCAAGTTCTTAGATTAGTTTAGAGAAAGAATTAGGTAGTTACTTAGTGGGTTCTTACTTAGATTCAATCTTCTTTCTTCAATAACTTTTGATCCATCCATTGGATCTTTAATCTGTTTGTTCCATTAGCTTAGTCTCGTTATTAGCTACGATTCTACGGTTCGGTTTATGTTTTCAAGCTTTGGATCAAGAATTAGCATTTTGGAGGTTTGTAGAATGTATTCAATTTCTCCACACATGGTAAGATTTCCTTTAATTCTCTTATTTTAGTTAATATTCATGATGATTAGAATGTTAATTGTTGATTACCAATTTCAATTAGCCATGGGATAATATCATTGTTGCATGGTTGCATGAATACTATGGTGAATTTAGTACTTGTTAATCATATGCATGAATTAGTGATCTTGATGGATTGGTTCTCTTATTAATGACTTGTATGAATGCTTGGGATGTTTAATTGGATTGAATGCGCCTATATGGTTAGCTATGAAATGAGAATTGAGCTATAAGAACTTTAGGCATACCAAGTGTTTGATATTTGGCTTGTATGACCAATGAGAATTGCATATTAGCCTAGACCTCTTAATTGGAGTGTTGGGAGTTGTAGAGAGATCTAAACACCTAATAGAGCCCTTAGCTTGTGTTGTAGAGAGATCTAGACACTAGTTGGCTTAACTAAGACACTAAGAGATCTTTTGCATGCTAGGATGGATAGGACACTAGAGGAACTATAGTAGGATTACTTCCATGTACACTCCACACTTGCTCACTTCTTAGAGGTGATAGTTAGCTTTTACTTTGCTTTGTGAAGTAGATAGAAAACATGACATTTTTCTTGTTTTCCTAGCTTTTAGCCTTTGTGAACACCCTATACTTGCTTGATATTGCATCGTTTCCCTGTATTCGATATTTAACTTGGTTAACTTGCCACGACAACAACGACCATGTACACTTGCGTGGAAATCATACACGATTTTGGCAAACAAGTTTTTGGGGCCATTACCGGGGAAATAGTTACTTTGTTAAGTGAATTTTGTTTGTTTACTTGAATATATTTTGAATGTTGTTGGTTTGTATTGTTTGTTTACTTGAGCATCCTTGAATCCCGGCAACGCCAAAACAAATTTTTGGCGCTGTTACCGGGGAAACAATCACTTTGTTAGGCTTGTATTGATATTTACTTTATTTTTCTTTGTTTCTTTGTTTGTTGTTAATCGTTCTTGGTGAGTGTTGATACTTGCTTGTTTTTGTAGGAGTGAACTCGATTGAAGATGGACGAATACAATTATTGCTCGTATTCTCCACAAGACATACATCCTCCTAATTCCTACACTTATCAACCTTACCCATATCAACCATCACCTCCACAAGAAGATCCTTATCCTCCTATACCTTGTCATCATGAAGAAGCTCCTCAAAGCCATATTAATGATACTCTAGCTTACATCCTCAATCAACTCGAAGAAATTCAAAGGGAGGATGAAAGGCGCTTTGAGGAGACCAATGTGAAGTTTGAGGAAATTCTCAAATCTCAAGGAGATCAAATTAAGAGCTTAGAGCTCCAATTGGAGCAATTGACCCAACAAGCCCATGAGATTTGCGAAACTTCATATCAAGATTCCTACTTCCATTATGATGATACATGTTCCTACTCATATGAAGATCCATATTCCTACACACCTTACCAAGATACATGCTCCACACTCCATATCCTCCTATGCCCTTCCATCAAGAAGACACTTCTTCAAGCTATGAGGAAGACATTTTAGCTCAAATTCTCAAGAAATTGGAAGAAATGAGAATGGAAGATGAAAGACACTTTGAGGAGATAAACAAGAAGTTTGATAAAATTTGCAAAACTCAAGGTGACCAATTCAAGTTCTTGGAGTTCCAAATGGAACAATTGGCTTGTAGTGTGTGAATGGAGAAGTTAGGGCTCTACTTGGAGCAATTGAGCACCCAAGCCAATGAGACTTGTGAGTAGGAAGATGGGGGTAATCTAGATGATGAAGAAGAAGGGAATGTGGAAGATGAAGATGATGATCATCATAAGGAGGAGATCTTTCTATTCTAGATTGTCTCAATGCTTAATTTTTTATTAATCCTTCTAATGCATATATTAATTATGAGATTCCTGTCATTGTTGATGATATTGGTTATAATTATCATCATCCTACATTGATTAGGGATCAAGAAGAAGAGAGGGATGGACTAGAAGAAGAGCAAAGAGATGAAAGTGAAAAGGAAGAGGATAAAGAAGAAATTTATGAGAGTGAAGAGGATGACGAAGATGAGGATGAGCATGACGAATACAAGGACCTTTATGATTACTTTGATTTTGATAAGAAGATTCTCTACAATGATGAGTTGAATGAGATTAAAGAGTCTTGTGTTCGAAAAGCTTACTATCTTAAGAGTTTCACTAACCCTCTTATTAATTCTTTTGATCATGATATTAATCCTCTCTATGTTGATAAAGAATATAATACTTCCTTTTTTTTGTATTGATAAGAATCAAGAATAAGAAGTGGAGGATAAGGAAGGAGAAGATTCAAGAGGAGGAAAAGTGAAAGAACAAGAAGAGGAAGATGAATGTTCAATCGTGGATGTGAGCTTTAAGGAAGAAGAACAACAAAAAGAAGAGGAAGAGGAGCCTATAATTAAAATAAGCATTTCTAAACCCTTGGACTCTTATACTTTTGCTTTATTTGATAATGTTGTTTATTGTGAATTTGTCTTACCTCTTGACTTGATTAATGATAAGATTGAATTGAAAATCCTCTTGAAAATGGTTGATAGTGAGAGATGGGGGTGGAATGGTGTTATGAAGATAAGAGAGAAACAAATGCATGTGCTTATAGGTATAAAATGATAAGGAAAGTAGGAGTTTGGGGTAGAACCCTACTTGTTTCCTTGATCATAATGCTATGAGATTGATGTTTGATGGGAAGAATGATATATATCCTTAGCCATTTAGCTAACATTGGTGTCGTCCGGCTAGGGGACGTTAAATCCAAGTGCTAGATGGGAGGCAACCCATCCTAAAATGTTTCTTGCTTATTAGGTTTGCTTTGTAGTTTAGATAGTGTTATTTGTTTTGATTTGCTTTATAGGAGGTAGTCTGTTTTCTTACCTTGGTTGGTGCATGTGATTTATCGTAGTTTGGGGGTGTTGCCTCTTGGTATATATGGTGATTTCTTGGTTGAGTTAAGCTTGTATATGTTTTTATTGGTTCATTAATTCTTTGTAAATTCTATTTTCATCACTCTTTTCCAAACTTTTATGATCCTTGATCCGAAAAAGTTTGGGGGGTGTGTTCGTTCTTCAAATGTTGATTTGCAAGGTTAATGAATGACATTTGTGAGCTTGAGAAGGATGTGTTGAGGAGAATTCTCTTCCTACTTAACCAAGAAGGACATTTTCGTGTAAGTGGCAAGTCACTCTCCTAATCTTAATCCCAACTCAAGGTATGTCTTTACACTTATCTCTCCCTATGTGCTTCCATTCCTAGAGTTAGTTTGCTTGATTTGAGATTGCGATTTTGTGCTTAAGTGTTGATTCTTGTTGTATTGTTCTTTAATTTGAGCATTGCATGATCTTTTCTTCACTCTTTGCCAAACTTTTCAGACCCTTGGTCCAAAAAAGTTTGGGGGGGTGTGTTTGTTCGCAAATCTCATTGCAATGCTATATTTTTTATGATTCTAGTGCTTCTATGATGTTTTGGACCATATGCTTATGTGAATGCCTTGTTTTGCTTGTTATGATTGCCATTATGTTGCTAGTTTAGAGTAGTGTGGCATGAGATATGCTTATGGCCGTGTGGATGGTGTTGAGAGTTCATGTTAGATGTAGTAGACTTATCTCTTAATTCAAGTCTTGTTTAGTTTGTGATGAATTTTATGATGCTTGATACTTTGATGATTTGAGCATGTTGATATGATATGAGTCTTGATCAACTTTTACCCGTGAGGTTTTGAGCCATTTATGCTCGTTTCAATCTTGCACGGATGATATATGCTTTGATGTGAGTTCCACACACATACATTTTACTCTAGAACTTGGCTTTGGTCTTATTTGAGGCTACACTAGATAATGAGTTCACATGATATGATTTGAGGCATTTCTTTGATCTATATTGAGACACTTTGCCATATGAGCCTACCAATGATATTATGATCAATTGCTTACCATTTTGTGCCTATAGACCTTTCCTTTGGCTAACCACACTTTAAGCCATTTTCCTTCCTTTTTGGAACCCTCTTGTCCTTATGGTTAGTGGAGTGAAAAGAAGGAAGGAAGATTGGTGATTTGATGAAGAACTTGGTGGCCTATGTGAAAGATATTCAAGAAATTCTATGCATGGATTGATGTGAAAAGAAGGTTCAAGTGCAAGTGCTAGAATAGCATGTGAAAAGGTTGACTTTTTGCAAAATTATGGTCAAGATGACTTTTGTTGTGAGTATGATCACAACTTGTCAAAAAGACAAGAATTATCTTTGAAAGTGTGATTTTGAAAGAGCATGAAGAGTGTGTGCAACATTGCATGAAGATGTGAATGATCTACATTGTGATTCCTTCTATGCTTTACTAATCATACTTAATCACTTTATCCATATGTATCCTTCCCTAACAAAGAGCCAACACTACAACCATATGAAAGTCCTCATTGATGTGTGAATGATTTGTCATTTCAAGTGATGGAGAATGTAGACTTGAGACAAGCTTATGGTAGTATATGCATGTGTTGTGATGATTGAGTGAACCTATACACTTGAGGGATGAGTTATACACTTATCTTGTGAGGATCTTGACTCATTGACTTGATATTTTGCTCATTGATTCATTGTTGATGGTTGATTAGATGACACTACATTCTTAGACTTGCTTGATATTGAGTGATACTTCCATGGCATTTGATCTTGTACTTGATGCTTCATTGATACGATTATTCCCTTATCTTATTGCTTTGTTGCTCGAGGCCGAGCAATAATCTAGTTTGGGAGTGTGATTAGGGTCATAATTGCATGATTTTGCATCCATTTCTATATGGTTTTAATGTGCTTATATTCATATTTTACCCTAAAATGATATACTTTGTGCATTTAATCCTTTTTGGCTAGAAAGTTGTGTTTTGTAGTAAAAATGAGCAAAACCGGCAAAATACGAGCAAGTTTGTAAAAATCCAGAATTTGTGAGTTGATCCAATGGAAGAAAATGATATACCATGTCGAAGAGTTTGAAGAGAGGGTCTCAATGGAAAAAGAATCGAGTCAATCGGAGCTCTAGAATTCAAGATATGAAGAAAACGAGGAGGTTGAGGATCGAGCAAGCGAGGCTGGCCGGGATCGCGCGCCCACAAGCACGGGACCGCGTGACCAGCAGCTAGGGATTGTGCGACGGACCTCTGGACCGTGCGACTACGAGGCGCACGCACATGCGCATGATCCAGATCGCGCGTCCACCTCTACGGGATCGTGCGCCAGATCGGTTCTGCATAAATTTGAAGGGCAGTTTTGTCTTTTCGCGCATTTAATGAAGGGCACTTTGGACTAAACATTATGGGCACTATAAATACCTCAAGGATCAGATCTTTCATGATAATCTTCATAATTCCAAGTTCTTAGATTAGTTTAGAGAGAGAATTAGGTAGTTACTTAGTGGGTTCATAGTTAGATTCAATCTTCTTTCTTCAATAACTTTTGATCCATCCATTGGATCTTTAATATGTTTGTTCCATTAGCTTAGTCTCTTTATTTGCTACGATTCTACGGTTCGGTTTATGTTTTCAAGCTTTGGATCAAGAGTTAGCATTTTGGATGTTTGTAGATTGTATTCAATTTCTCCACATATGGTAAGATTTCCTTTAATTCTCTTATTTTAGTTAATATTCATGATGATTAGAATGTTAATTGTTGATTACCAATTTCAATTAGCCGTGGGCTAATATCCTTGTTGCATGGTTGCATGAATACTATGGTGAATTTAGTACATGTTAAACCTATGCATGAATTAGTGATCTTGATGGATTGGTTCTCTTATTAATGACTTGTGTGAATGCTTGGGATGTTTAATTGGATTGAATGTGCCTATATGGTAAGCTATGAAATGAGAGGCATATCAAGTGTTTGATATTTGGCTTGTATGACAAATGAGAATTGCATATTAGCCTAGACCTCTTAATCGGAGTGTTGGGAGTTGTAGAGAGATCTAAACACCTAATAGAGCTCTTTGTTATTACCTGATTAAATCCTTATGTGGCTGGGATCAGGATAACAAATAAGTATCAAATACTTAAATAATTGTGCAGAAAATATAAATAACACAGAGATTTGCCTAGGTCTTGTCTTACAAGAGCTAGGACTTAAGTGTAGTCTTTGTATTAGACAAATTCGTGGATCTCTACAATGATGGCCCTAAGACCATATTTATAGACGTTCCTAAATAAGGTATGTGTGTCTATCGCGCTAAATTGGTCAACTAGACCGTTACAAATATTATTTCAGTAAGTCTTCTCTCCATAAATGGTAGCTTTCCTTGTGTAGGTATTAAATGATATTAATTAAGCCCTTAATTATGCATAACAGCTATAATTACTCTGTAAGGGTTGACTATGAGCTTGCTCGAGCCCGTGAGTGCTCAGCTTGCTCGTGTTTGTAGGTGCTCGACTTGCTCGTGCTTGTAGGTGCTCGACTTGCTCGTGCACGTAGGTGCTCGGCCTGCTCGTGCCCGTAGGTGCTCGGCCTGCTCGTGCCCGTAGGTGCTCGGCTTGCTCGTACCCGTAGGTGCTCGGCTTGCTCGTGCTTGTAGGTGCTTGATTTGCTGGTGCACGTAGGTGCTCGACCTGCTCGTGCCCGTAGGTGCTTGACTTGCTCGTGCACGTAGGTGCTCGACCTGCTCGTGCCCGTAGGTGCTCGACCTGCTCCTGCTTGTATTTGTGGGCTTTGTTTATGCTCGCACTCCAACTTCTCTTGTATTGAGTTTGGGCCTCATCTGATTATTTATGGGCTCGGGCCCATTGTAATAATCGTACCACAACAATTGCCCCCTACTTTTGATATGCTCAAATCTTTGATGTGTAGCATATTAAAAGTAAGTGTTGAGCGGAACTGCCTGAGATCAATAAGAGGTCTTGTCCGAAGATATTCTAAAGTAGTTGATGTTGTTCCGCATGCCTCTGAATTTTAACTTGTCTTGATGAAAATATTCAAAATAATTTTTAATTTTTCCGAGACAGAGACGACTTCACTGCTATTACGTAGACTATGAAATTCTGTCTCAGAAAAAATAAAAAATCCAATCTTTCTCCAAGGATCGCCTTCGTGAAATAAAATCCAGAAAATCCTACTTTTGAGATGGACCAATTGAATTAAATAAGATGTATGAGTCCTCAACTGTGGAATTTAATTTAGTCCAATCCAATGTGTAGCTTAAAATCTTAATTTGAAATTCAAAATGAAATTCAAAAAAACTAAATTCCCATAATTAGAGAAATTCTAATTATATGAAGAGAAAATTATCAAATGGAAAAATAATTCCCCTCCTCATGGCAATAACTGGCGTAGTGCTTTGGAATCAATTCCAAATATTCCTACAAAATATATTAACCCACGTTACTGACTTGCTGAATTCTTCTCAGCCTTCTTTCCATTTGCTCAGGCCATCCTATTTCCAAATTCAAAATCCTTTTTTTTTTTTTTTTTGTCAATGAAATTGACCACTTCAAATATCAATAAAATAGGCTGCTCATTTCCCAAGCAAACAACTCACGTCTGCAGAACTCCTTAAATTAGGGGATATATATATATATATATATATTATATATGTTTACTCCAAATTTCTTCCTTCTGCTTTTTCCAAGGAACTCAACTCATCTTCTGCAAACAAATCCTCTCTCTCTCTCTCTCTCTTTCTCTATATATATTCCTTTTGCATATCTTTTAACACATATACATACGCTTCCCTCTTTCCATAAATAATGCACACACATCAGCGGTCTTTACCGCCATATATATGTCCTTTACCGCCATATATATATATATATATAAATATATATATCAAATTTGCGCCACTGATTTTTTAATCAATTTGGGAAGAAATTCGCGGCCTATACTCGTATTTTTGGCAATCAATCAAATAACATCCTCCATATTTTCTGCAAGGATTCGCAGTGTATCTTCCACATATATACATGTATATAGAATAAATTTTCTTCAGATTTCAATTAAGCGATTTTTCCATCTCCATTCCAATAAATTGTGGTTGATTAATAACACTGCTTCCTTCGTAAATTTTGTATTTACGCGGATTCACCTTTATTTTTGGTAAAAAAATCAAAGTTTTCCCATCCTCGTAGAATACTTCTTCATCCTTTCTATCTATATATATAAATATATAACAGAGCTTTTAATGAAGTTTCTTCAGAATTTTATCGTCTCCAACCCTGTCCAGAATTTTATCGTCTCCAACACTCGGCCTGGGACGGACTTCAGTTCCCCCTGTCCAGCATTACTGTTCGAGATAATCGCCCTGGGACGGACTTCGGTTCTCCCTGCCCAGTATTACGGCTCACGACACTCAGTCTGGGACGGACTTCGGTTCCCCCTTGCCTCGCCATCGAAATTTGTTGTCAACATTTGCGACACTCGGTTTGGGACGAACTACGGTTCCCCCTGCCTAGCATTACGATGTTCGTTATTCGGTTTGGGACGGACTACGGTTCCCCCTGCCCCTGTG
>JAPKLY010000365.1:358054-394992 GCA_026898435.1 Prunella vulgaris | reverse complement strand
AAGGATAACACCCGAAGCATATCTCTCACCTCGCACTTCAAATCGAATTTAGGATAATTTACTTGTTTTTGTTGCTTGATATTTACATTTCTATTTCAAAAATCCAGAATCGTTGCTATAATACTTATGCCAACAGATGACTTCGGGGCTCCATAGCTCTCTTTTGTCCTAGGTCGATAACTACTTGGTTGTATTCTTGCTCTACTACAATTACACATCCATTTTTGGATAGATTTGCTTGATTTATAAAACGTGCAAAAATACGAAAAAGTCAGACGTGCGTCCTCAACTAGTGAATATACAATGAAACATACTATATTAAAATTCACGGATTCTTAACCGGGTCGGGTCGGATTTGGTCTAATAGTAATATATATTTATTCCCCAATTTGTGTTACTATATGGGCAAATGTGTGTTACAATTTCTCTTATATTATGTTAACAACTATTTATTTCATAAAAATAAATGAATATATGCAAAATATCAACTTTTTATAAGATTGTAAAACACATTTGCTCTAATAGTAACATATATTTGCTCCTCAATTTGTGTTACTATATGGGCAAATGTGTGTTACAATATGGGCAAGTACGTGTTACTGTAAAAGAAAATGTACTTTTATAAGAATAAATATGTGTTTTTAAATTTAATCATCATTCCTTTAAATCTAGGTATATTGATTCATATATTAATACATTTTTTTACTATTTTATTTGTGTTATTATTATAAAAAATAATTATTTCTATACAAATAAATAAATATTTATGAAAAATCAATATATTTTCTTATAGTAACACACATGATTTTTCTCTTATATTATGTTAAAAACTATTTTTTCTATAAAAACAAATGAATATATGCAAAATAACAACTTTTTATAAGATTGTAACACAAATTTGTTCAAATAGTAACATATATTTGCTCCCCAGTTTGTGTTACTATATGGGCAAACATGTGTTATTATAGGATAAAATATATTTTTCTTAAGAACAAATATATATTTTTTAATTTAATCATCATCCCTTAAAGCTAGATATATTGATTCATGTAATAACCATGGATGCAAATGGCCCCCGTCAACACCGCCTAGGCGCTAGGCGGCCCCAGCGGCCGACGCCTAGTCCAAATCGGCAGAGAAAAATGGCCAGGGTATTAGGTCCTTCCTCGGCAGTCTTGGCCCTGCCTAGGCGGCCATAAGGAATAGACAGATATGGCTGCCAAAGCTGGGAACCCAACCCATAGCCGGAATCGGAGAAGCCGTAGCCGTAGCCGGAATCGGAGAAGCCCCAAGCTCCATCTTTGTTTCTCATTCGTCAATTACAGCAACTGCCCGAAGCCTTGCCCACGAAATTCGCTGCCAACAACCTTCCACCGTGCCTATTGTCGCCTGAAAAGGAAAGTTGCGCTGTTCTTTGAAGCCGCCGGAGTCGCCCATTATCCTTTTCAGACAAGGAAGAAAGTGAGTCATCGCCACAACCGGGAAGAATTTATCGCCGCGAAGCTTGCCATCACTCTGTTCTTGCAACTAAATTCACCATTCCCAGGAAAAAGTGTTCAAATACTCCGAGAGTTGTCAAAAGAGAGGTAAAATGTGATTTGTTCTTCGGGTATTGAGAATTGTTCTTAGGGTATTGTGAGTTGGTCTTGGGGTGTTTACTTATATTTGTTCTTGGGGTATTGTGATTTATTCTTCGGGTATCGTTATTTGTTCTTCGGGTATTGAGAATTGTTCTTGGGGTGTTTACTTAGACTTAATCTTGGGGTATTGTAAGTTGGTCTTGGGGTATTTACTTACACTTATTCTTGGGGTATTGTGACTTGTTCTTGGAGTATTATAAATTGTTCATGGGGTATTGTATGTTGTTATTGGGGTATTTTTGTATAGAGTTGTTCTTGGGGTATCATAATTTGTTCTTGGGGTATAATAATACGATTACATTTTTAAAATTTTGTTTGAAGAAAAGATAGGAAGCTATCACTGTCTCTATATTTGGCAATCACTTTGATTTTGTTTGAACAGAAAATGCCATGCAAGTTGATGATCAAGAATTAACGGTCAGTGATTGAGAAGATTCAGTTGAAAAAATATGAGGGTAAATTCATTCAGCTTGTGGTCGAAGAGATACTTTCTTGGCTGGCAATTTAGAGTAATGTTGAATACGGAGTTTATTGTATCAATACCCAAGAACAATTTAGTTATACCCCAAGAACAACTCCTTAATACCCAAAGAACAAATGTTTGCAATACCCCAAGAACAACTTGATGTACCCAAAAATACACAGTGCGGTGTGTAGTGCGTGTTTCTGGAAAAAGCAAATTAAATTTAATATTGAAGTAAAATCCAAGTGCATAAATTTGGGGGACGGAGTGAGTAGTTTTTATTATATTTATCCTGTTATTTTATACTCTCTCTGTCTTTTTTTTAAAAATTTCCTTTTTATTATTAATTTATTTATTATTATATGGTATGCGACATATTAATTTTTGTATAAAATAATAGAAAGTTGTGAAAAAATAAAGGGTGATTATTTAAAAGGATATTTGTTTATTAATATATGAAATATTGTTATTATTTTTTATGGGATGAGAAACTTATTATGGGACATCTAAAAAGGGTAAGAAAATTACAATGGGACGGAGGAAGTCATAAATTAATTTTAATTATTTTATTTATACGCTTTTTTTAAAAAAAATTACATTATAGTTATTGTTGATTTTTAACTTTATAAATTTTTGTATGTTTAAATTATGGAAAAAAAATATTTTCAGAACTATAAGTTAAGGATGGTAGCAAAATGAAGACCGTAATTTTTCAGACTGCCAAAATATGGACAATAACTTTTTGAGCTGACAAAATAAAGACCATAATTTTTTCATGTTGGCAATTTAAAGATCATAACTTTTAAAAGTTGCAAATTGAGGAACAATCTAGCCCGAATTTAGGTTAAATTTGCTAAAATTTGACCCAAATTCTAGTCCGAATTCAGCATAAATATGATCAATTTATCCAATTTGCACTGATTCGGGCTGATTTATACTTAATTTGTCATACTTTATGGGCACATTCCTCATTTTGCCAATGAGACGTATAGAATATTTTGTGTTTGCAATATGAAATAATCAATAATGTTAAGTAAGGCAAGTTTGAAAGATAACAACATAAGCGATGTATAACAATATATATATATATATATATATTCTTATCTAAACTTATTTATTGATTTATCCTTTCATCCATCCTTTTTTTTTGTGGAACTACTTTTTATATAAAGTCAAAACCCGTCTTTTGTTGAATTTTTTCCATTTTATATGCATTCATTCTTCAAATTACATTTTGTAAAGAAATTTGATTGCTAACTACACATGAAATACTTCAAAATTTTAAATTTTATTTTTATATGCATTTATTCTTCTAAGTACATATTGTGAAGAATCCTGAGTGTTATCTTAAATAGGACCTCAAAAAATAATTTTTTTTTATCTATTAACATTTCTAACTTAAATATAAATTAATTATATATAAAATAGGTTGAAATTCTAAATTAAGTTAAATAAATTAAATCTATCTGATTTTTATCAATTTTAAATTTTATAATTATCACATTAATAATATAGATTTAAATGTCAATATTATATACAACTAAATTATATCAATAGCACTAATCAATTTAAAGTTTACCATTTATGCTAAATACAATTTATTAGATATTTCAAACTTTTGTGACAAAATAAATAATAATTTGTTGACACAATTTGACTCAACACTTTGTTATTAGTGTTGGTAGAATTTGCTAATTGGATAATTTATGTGGCTAATTTAACACTGGATTCTACCAAACAATAATTATCAAATATTTTTTAGAGTATTCTTGTAGAGAGAGAAAGTAGAGAGAAATAATATTATGTGTATAATGAACTTGGAGAGAGAAAAGTATTACAATGATCCTATTTATAGTTTTGCATGTGTTGAGGTGACACTTGTTAAGCTTGTTTAGCTTAATATGCTGACAAGTGTCCTTAACACTTGTCATCATGCCTACTATTACACTTTAATTATATTGTTTTGTCCTAATACATCACTATTAACTCCTTACATAGCTATTGATTTCACTTCGGATTGGGCGAGCTCTTTGGCGAGCTCCCTTGCCTTGTGTTGCTCCGGGATGTGTTGATGGCAGCAGGGCTGGGCCATTGGTTCTGGTACCAGGCGAGCTCCGAGCGAGCTCCCTTTCTCCAGAATGTTCACTGGTCAAAAGATGATGATGTGTCATCAACCACCTGGGCGAGCTACTAGGCGAGCTCTCCCTATCCTCATAGACTTGACTGGTCAGAGATGGTGACGTGACACCTTGTCAATTGGGCGAGCTCCTTGGCCTTGAGTTATTTATTTTGTTAATTCTTCCATAATGGCTCGCTTTAGTTCGCCTATCAACAATTAGATATAAGTATAGATATTTGTCCAATTACAAAATAGGATTCATTTTAAGGAGCAGAATTATCAATATATATGTAAATAAAAATTCGTATAAATTTGAATTTATAACAAATTCGATTTTATCAATTATCATTGTTATTAGTATATACTATCTTTGTTATGTATATTCTATCACTGTTATACATATATACTATCATTATTGATAAATCAAGTATCTTTTTATAATATATGAATAACAGGGACACAAGTTTATGTACACATATGACCAATCTGCAGAACAAGACGAACTCATAATTATGTCTCGCAGATGATGTATTACCGAGGTTGTATAGGAGAAGACTGCGGCTGAATTATTGCTGAAACTAGAGATTCTGTATATGACGAAGTCGTTAACCAACAAGGTGTTGCTGAAGCAACGTTTATTCAATCAGCATATGCACGAAAATCTGTCACTTCGAGAATATTTAGGTAAATTAAACACAATTTTATTGCGTAATATTGATGTTATAATAAAAGATGAGGATATTGTGTTAATTATATTATTTTCTCTACCTCTATTGTATGAAAAAATTTTGTAGTCTTTTATTATTAGAAAAGACATTGTCAGTGGAAGATGTTTAATCATCTCCCTAGAGAGATGCGTCTAAAGTTGTCAAATGGGTAGGGTTGGAACCAATCCAATAGTGGGCCATGAGGTTTTTCGAAGCTAGGTTTGGTTATCTTCGGGCTGCATATTTAAGTCCATCCTGACTAGAGATGTTAAACGGGCTAGCCCTAACCCTATAGGGTTGCAGGCCTAAATGGTCTCGGACCTTAGCAGTTCATTCTTAACGAGCCACTAATACTCGCCTCGGGACCTAAACCTAGCGGTCTGCGGGCTAAACGGGCCACTAATGGGCTTGGGGTAAAAAAATTAAAAAATTTAAATTTAATATAAAATACAACTAATGATTTAATTACTAAAATAATCCATCAAGTATACACATCATCGACATAAAGTTCACACACTAACAATATAATCCATAAAGTTCACACATTAACAACATAATCCACAAAGTTCACACATTAACAACTAAAATTTAATAAATATCTTCAAACACTTCAATCTTCAGTATTAGATCCTTCCTTGAAAAATGATAAAGTATCTTCTTCCATTTCATCATCATAATCATCTTGTGCGCGAGATGGGCGAAGAAGGAGGATGCTTGGGAGTTGGGAATGACGACGGAGGCTGCGCGACATAAACCTTAATTCAAGAACATGAGGACTTAATTTAATTGATATCTAGTTATCTAGTATTTTCTATTTTTAATTCTTAGTTAATAACAAATCAGTAAATTAATAATTAATAAGAGTAATAACTAATAAGTTAATTAATAAACCTGCAAACTGTAAGTATAAAGTATTAATGACTTAATGTATATAAGTTTACAAATTATAACAGTGAGAGAATCAGGCCACACTTTCCATATGCTCGGACCTAATCCTGTAAATTACAGGGTTAAACGGGCCGCCCCGCGGCCCGTTTAACATCTCTAATCCTGACCCTAGACGAGTTGCCGAACTATCAAGCCAAATTAGCCTAATTCTTTTATATCTATTTTGATTTCATTAATTAGTAATTTAACATACAAATACTATTCATATAATCTAAAATTTTTATTATTTTCTGAATAAGATTTAAATAGCAATAACTCATCAATCCTTAATAAATTCAAATTCACCAAAATAAATTCAGATAATGATAATCCAACAGTCCTTAGAAACTCAAATTCACAAAGACAAATTCAAAAAATAATAATTCAACAGTCCTCTAATAATTTTGAATCACAATCCGTAATAAAATACAAATTTTAAATAAAGTAATAGTGTCAAAATGTTGATTTAAAGTAGGGATTAAAGATTTATAACCCTGTAACTTTGCTTCATTTTGAATTTGGTCCTTCATATTACACATTTTGATTTTGGTCATGTAAGTTTGAAAATATTTTGATTTTGGTCATTTTACAAACTTAAGGATTTGATTTTTGTCCTGTATGTTTGTAAAAGGGTCAAAATCAAAATATTTTCAAACTTACAGGATCAAAATCAAAATGTATAATTTATGTGGACCAAAATTCAAATTTGTGACAAATTGTAGGACTAGAAAAACTTTAATCCCTTTAGGCCTCATTTGGTTCGTTAGATAAGCTAAGATAAATTAAATTATCTTATCTAATTTTATGTTTGGTTTAATGGACAAAAGTCCAAGATTAATAAAAAGCCCAAAACTAAAATTCAATTATCTTATGAATGGAAGATAATATTATCTTAGAGAAGATGTATGATAATAATCCATCGCTTTTATCTTTACTAAAATACTCCCCGTATATTGAAAAGGAGAACCATAATTCACTTTATTTTTGTTTATGATATAAAGGGCAAAATTGTCAATTGCGTATGTTTTTATTATTAATCTTGCAATCCAAACATTCAAAATGAAATTATCTCACACTACTAATTATCTTAAGGGAAATTGCCCCTCAAGTACCAACATTTCAACATTCTTCCCCTCAACACACTTCACTTTATTTTTTTACTACTAGCACACAAGTCTAGGTTTATAGACTCCCTCCCCTTAGCAACCACACCACCACCCTACCCATCACCCAAGTAAGTATTTTCCTCTATCCTCTCTCCTCTCTCCTCTCTCTCTCTCTCTCATCTCTCCACTTTTTCCTCTATCTTCTCTCTCTCCCCTCACTCTATTTTTATTTTATATTTTTGGTAGTTATGATATTGAAAGATGTGTTTTCTCATTTAATTTTATTGGAATAATTTGTGTCTAATTTTAATGTATATTTTTCAAATATTTGTGTCTAATTTTATTGGATTACTTTATTTTATTAAAATATACTAGTTTTTAAGTTATACTATTAATTATAAAAAAAAAAATTCATACGTTCCAAAAAAAAAAGTAAAAGTTCAAACTTGCATTACTATAGTTCAAATCTATTTTCTGTAAAAGTTCGATTATAAATTTATTACAACAATTCTTCTTTCTCTCTCCTCTCTCCTCTCTCCTCTCATTTACTCCCTTTATCTCATTGTTAATCAAATCTATCATCAATCAATTCAACCATCATAATTATTTTTTCTTTTCTTTTTCTTATTTTATACTCCCCCCTGTCCACCAAATTATTTCCCACTTTCCTTTTTTATTTGTCCACAAAACTTTTTCTCATTTCCTTATTTGGAAAAAACCTACACTCACAATAAAATTTTGGGCCCCACAATACTCTTACTTTATCTATCATTTCAATATAATACTAATTTTCATTAAATCTCGTGCCCACAAAGAAATGGGAAAAAGATTCATGGACGGAGGGAGTATACATTTTTTTATTATTTATAATTTTAATTTTAAATTCTATTCTTTTTATGAATTTATTTTAATTCATTTTTACCTCCTTTTATAACATTTTTTTAAATATATTAATACTTAATGTTTTTATGAATTTATTTGAATTCATTTTTCCCTCATTTTGTAATATTTTTTTATTTTAAATATATTAATACTTAATGTTATACTAATTTTTTTATGAGTTCAAATGTTAGTTATGTTTTAATTTAGATTTTTTAAAGTTGTTTTTACGAAATATCCATAAGTTCCAAAAATAAAATAAAAGTTCAAATCAATCGAATAATAAGTTTAATTTATTAATTGACATGTTCAATTGCAAATTTCTTACAATTTCAAATTTATAGTACCCAAATAAAAAAAAGGGGAAAATATACATTTTTGTCCTATAAGTTTCGTTGACTTTGGTTTTCGTCTTCTCAAGTTTTGAATTTTTGTTTTCATCCTTAAACTTATAAAAAATTATGGTTTTCGTCCTCTTAAGTTTTGAATTTTGGTTTTCGTCCTTTAAGTTACTAAAAATTATGATTTTCGTCCTCAAATCGCATATAACCAGTCACAAAACCGGTAATACACATGTAGATCAATTTTTTCTATTTTTTTAAGTGAAATACTGACGTGGGGGTATTTAGAGGGAATTAGGTCTTGATGGATAAAATACAGGATTAACTGTAAATTCTTTCCCAAATCAAAACCCTAGTCGATCAAATCTAGGCATGGGGGCTTGAGATAATTAGGGAAAAAAGGAACAAATATCCCTAAATCAAAACATCCAAAAGCCTAAATTCTTTTGAGTGCATACTCACTGTACGGAAAGGAAGAGGAATCTCTTTAAGAAATTCGTATGAATCAACGAGTTTCGAGCGCAATATTAAGTGTCATTGTGGTTTCGTTGCACAGTTTGTACATCATATTCAAAAATGAATCCGGACAGAAGTGTTGATAAAATAATCGACGTGCGTGCTTAAGAAAGTAATTAATCAAGTTCGGATTGACATGTCCAGAAGAATTGATCGAGCACGAAGAAAGAACTAGATCGAAGAACAATCTGACGAGTCATCAATTATTGAGCTGGTGACGATTCAACAGCTTATAGTGAAGCAGGTAGCTATTCAGCAGCTTCTAGTGAAGCAGGCTGCTGACCAGCAACTTATGATGAAGCAGGCTGGTGACGATCCAGCAGCTTGTATTTTCTTTATAATGTAACCGAATCCATTCGAATAAAATATATGAAATTTACCCCGAACAAAGTGCTACTTAAACGACATGCTTATATATACGACCTACCTGCTTACATATAAAACCTCGTATATACATCTATTTCAGCTTATTATTGGTGTAATCGACATGATTATAGCCACATAATCGTGCTTATGAAAATTATATCAACAATTTGGCGCTAGAAGGAGGGCGGTGCCGCACGAACCTCCATTTTGCGAAAGTCTCGATCATACGACGATGCAAAAAAATGGAGTCTCGATCATACGACGATGTAAAATTGAAAGCTAAGTTTATCTTTTTCTTAGATTTAAGAAATGACTTATATGTTTACATTATAGCAAATTACATGTATATATACTCATATTTATATACATATACACAAAAATATAACAATTGGAACAAGAATGGGGTTGACGAACATAGATGGAATGAATGATAGAGTTGCCCCCTAGCCTGATGTTTTTTTAAATCGTTAGATGAATAACGAACATCGGGCTATCTGGATCTTCGCAAGATTACTCCAGTGCATGGAAGTAGATTGAGCTTGAATTGATCTTTCTTTCGCTCTATCTTCTTCTTTGTGCTTGTATTTCCTTGTATTCATACATAGATGCACGAAGTGTGGCTTCGCAAGATTCTATAACCGTGCAACGAATACATTGGAGGATGCTACAGGCCTCGTTAAAAACCTAGCCGTAAACCACCCTTGTGGATAAACCGGTCATAGTGAAAAAAGAGTGTCGTGCAATCCTTCCAAATATCCGTAGGCTATTTGAATGCCTGCGTTCATTGCTCCATTCGTGCGGGCTGAGTGAGCACCAGCTTCTTGTGTATCTTTATACCTGCAAGTAGATGCATTTGAAAAATAGTTTGCACCTAATATTTCTTTATACCTGGAATATTCAATGTATTGTTTCCTAGCGAGCGCTTCGGCTTGGTTGCTTTGCGACTTTCGTTGTAGTATCGGGCCCTGCCATACTGATGGATGAGATTTAGCCAGCTGAGATGTCACCATTCACTCCAGTTGAAGGATAGATTACTTCTGCCGTTGGTGAATGTGCCCCCAACTGTTTATATTTTTCGCACGTTATTGTCTTTTGCTCACTTTTTATTTTGGTACGCAAATGTTCGTCTTATACCACTTTCGGAAGCGAATTGTTCGTCTTATGCCACTTTAGGGCTGCGAATCATACTTTTTTTGCTCTCTTGGGCGATTGGGTTTTATAAACCTTACCTTAGACACTTTCGTCTTTTGAGAGTCTGTTTTATGTTGGGTTGTGGGTTCTTAGCGATCCTTTAAGAAAGATGCTTTAGTGAACCTTGGCACTTTAGTGGCTGCGGGTTCTTAGTGATCCTTTAAGAAGGACACTTTAGTGAACCTGGGCACTTTAATGGTCTTTGCCTTGAGCTTTGACAATAACGTTTTGGGACTGATGTCCTTGCATATTTCGAGCTTTTTGCTTCTTGATGATTTTGTGTATCAGAGTCTGCCCCCTAGTGTAATGTTGAGGTATCAATAGTTCCGTGCTTGCATACCTGTTCATCTAGTTGTTTGTCTGAGTCTTGAGCCGCCTGCTTGAGTCAGACAACTAGCTAACTGCTCTTTATCAACATTGTCTCCTACCCCCATTCAACGGTTGATTTGTGATTTATAATCAAGAGTTGAATGATTTGAAATGTTCCTACGTATAGCTAATCTGCATGATATAGGCAGGATGGACATCGCCTATAAAGACGGGATAATCCTGCCTTCAAAGGATTACTGCTTCGAGAAGGCGCATCGCCTATATGGGCGGAATCATTCCTCTGGGAGGCGCATCGCATATATAGGCGGGATGGACATTGCCTATAAAGACGGGATAATCCTACCTTCAAGAAGGATTATTGCTTCAAGAAGGCACATCGCCTATAAGGCAGAATCATGCCTCTGGGAGGCGCAGTGTCGTCAATATAGGCGGGATAGATATCGCCTACAAAGACGGGATAATCATGCCTTCAAGAAGGATTACTGCTTCAAGAAGGCGCATCGCCTATATAGGCGGAATCATGCCTCTGGGAGGCGCATCGCCTATATAGGCGGCTGCGTCAATATAGGTGGGATGGACATCGCCTATAAAGAGGTGATAATCATGCCCAGAGGCATCAGTTGATAATCGTGCCCGGAGGCATCTGGTGATAATCGTGCCCAAAGGCATTCTGGATTTTAATTGCTTTAAGAAGTAATTTTTTCCTTTGGAATTTAATTGCTTTAAGAATCAATTTTTTTTCCTCTGAAATTTAATCTTGCAAATATAATAATCAAATTTAATTGGACTTAATTCGATTAGGCCCAATTATGTCAAACTTATAAAACCAAGTTAAATCCCTGAAGAGTAGGATTTCATAGTTTTGGGAAGCTATCAAAAATTATGCACGTAAATATTCTTTTTCCTTTTAATTGCCAACTTTTTTTTTGGCAATTAATGTAATGCACATGCCCTTTATCCCAACTACTAAAGAAGATGTTGGGAAAAAATCTGATAGCAGCCCAAATAAACTCGTTGGCCCAATCTTCAACTTAATTTGGTCCACAACTTAAAGACCATTATTCTCCCAGGATCTACTGGCCCAAATTGATTAACAACTTGCTGAATTGATTGTCTGGTATGTGAAATTAGGCTATCAAATAACGGGCCTGCAGCAGGCGCAATCTTTGCTCGAAGAAATCTAAATTCACGACTGAAGATCTGCGAACCAGGTGTGAAGATTGAATCCCAGGTGCAGACGACGGCAGATTTGTACGAAATTGGGCATTGATGCGGAGACGGGTCTTGTTCCAATTCTTGTTCCAATTGTTATATTTTTGTGTATATGTATATAAATATGAGTATATATACATGTAATTTGCTATAATGTAAACATATTAGTTATTTCTTAAATCTAAGAAAAAGATAAACTTAGCTTTCAATTTTGCATCGCCATATGATCGAGACTCCGTTTCTTTGCATCGTCGTATGATCGAGACTTTTGCAAAACGGAGGTTTGTGCGGCATCGCCCTCCTTCTAGCGCTAAATTATTGATGTAATCTTCGTAAGCACGATTATGTGGCTATAATCATGTCGATTACACCAATAATAAGCTACGAGGTTTTATATGTAAGTAGGTAGGCCGTATATATAAGCACATCGTTTAAGTAGCACTTTGTTCGGGGTAAATTTCGTATATTTTATTCGAATGGATTCAGTTACATTATAAAGGAAATACAAGATGCTGTATCGTCACCAGCCTGCTTCATCATAAGCTGCTGGTCAGCAGCCTGCTTCACTAGAAGCTTCTGAACAACTACCTGCTTCACTATAAGCTGCTGACTCGTCACCAGCTCAATAACTGGCGACTCGTCAGAGTCTTTGATCTGGTTCTTTCTTCGTGCTCAATCAATTCTTCTGGACACGTCAATCCGAACTTGATTAATTACTTTCTTAAGCACGCACGTCGATTATTTTATCAACAAGAAGATTCTATGAATGTAATTACTGGATGGTATTTGGGAGGGAATTTACGGTTAAAAGTGTATTTAGTCAAGATCTAATTCCCTCCAAATACCCCCACGTTAGTATTTTATTTAAAAGAAAAAAGAAAAAATGGATCACGTGTGTATTACCGGTTGTATGACTGATTATAGACGGTTGGAGGACAAAAACCATAATTTTTGGTAAGTTAAAGGACGAAAACAAAAATTCAAAACTTAAGAGGATGAAAACCATAATTTTAGGTAAGTTAAAGGACGAAAACAAAAATTCAAAACTTAAGAGGACGAAAACCATAATTTTTTGTAAGTTAAAGGACGAAAATAAAAATTCAAAACTTAAGAGAACGAAAACCAAAGTCAACTAAATTTGTAGGACAACAATGTGTATTTTCCCAAAAAAAATATATGTGTACAAAATAAACAAAACAAGCAAAATAAAGGAAAATATTTAATTGATTTACACATTTTTCAAATGATTAGATTTGAAGACAAAAAACATGTTGTAAATTTAAAATTTAAATTACTTTAAAAATTTAAAAACAAACATAATTGAGATTAAATAAACAAATGCCACAAAAAGTAACCCAAATAATTAGATTTGAAGATATGCGGGTTCTTTTTTTACTTTAAAACTGAAACAAATATTTTAAAAAAAATTAAAAAATGTTAGGAAACTTCGAAGAGAGAGAGAAAAGGTGGAATCGACGGCTCCTCGATGACGGCGAGAACGGAAATAAATCTTGGCCTCATTTTCACCATTATGCAGACAATAATCTCTAAAAACACCCATTCTCTCCCCCCACATTTTTTCTAAAATTCCATCATGAAATCCATCAGTGGATTAGGGTTAGGATTGTCCCTTGTTTTTGGGTGTCTTCTTCTTGCTCTGATAGCAGAGCTCTACTATCTCCTATGGTGGAAAAAGAGAATCATCACAAAGATTGATGAAAATGGGGGGCAAATCCCCCCTCAAACATCCCATTTCTTCTTCATCTTTTGCTGTTGGAAAAACCCATCATCTCAATAGCTCTGTTTTTCCCCCAATCTTGTCCACCAACCACACCCCTCCTCAAATCCAACCAAGGAAAATTCCATGAAAATCCCATGAAAAAAATAAATAAATCCTATGAAAAAATCACTAGGTATCATTAAAAACAAAAAAAATTGTAAAAAAAAAGAAGAAACACCCTATTGTCTCTGTTTTCAGCTTGCTCATCACCGAAATTATAAAAATTAAGTACAAAAGTTTTAGAAATTGTAAACCTCCCTTCGCCCGTTGCCCCCCCCCCCTCACCGTCGCCCTACCTGTGCCTTGAGAGAACTCCAAAAGCCGCCGCCTACTAGATTCATCAAAGCCGCGCCCAACTGCTCAACCTCCGCATCTGCCGGAGAAGAAGAAACCGCCATTAACAGCCACTCCGGAAACCTTCGCCGCACCTGTCAACATGCTCCGTCGCTGCCGGAATCGCGTTACCGTGCGCACTTCACCACTGGACCCGTCTGAAACTCATCGCCGACTCAAAATAAATCGTTGGGAAAGTGTCTAGAAACCATCGGCATCGTTAGGAACTGAGCGAGATGAATCGGTGGTCTGATGGAACCGGTGACAGCTTAATTTCTGCCATGGCTTAATTTCCAGCGACGTGATTTGAAGGTAGAGGGGAGAGAGGAGAGAGTGTTGGTTTTTATTGATGCAGGTGAGAGAGAATGAAGTGATATTTATTGACAGAGGTAATGCATGAGGTAGGTGGTGTCAGTTGGGTTACCCCAACTTTTTCAGAACTAGGGTGACTTTATGGAAGGATTATGTACTATTCGCACTGGGCAGATATAATTTTCTTTGTTGTGTGTCCATAGGAAAATCTCTTAACACTTAGTACCCCAACAACAACTCACCCTTATCTTAATCCATCAATCCAAATATACTATTTAACTCCTAGATAATAATCTCTAGATTATAATCTTGTCTAATCTATCTTAAGTTATTTATCTTATCCATTGAACCAAATGAACCCTTAAAGTATTGGTGCCAATCATATTTAATTCACTTTTTAATAGTATTAATTAATTAATTAATTGAAAAAAAATTATTTAATTAAAAATATATGTTGAGATGGTTCCAATGAAAATTGTTGTAATCGAATAAAGCGATAAAGCAATAAATAAGAACAGTATTGATTACCCAGTTCGTCACAACGTGACTACGTCTGGGGGCGACCAAGCCAGGAGATAATAATATGACTGTCGTATAGTTTATGTGTACAGAGTTTCAAGTAATGAATACAAGGGTATATAATACAATATATAGTAAGTATCCTAACCCGAACCCTAAGCCCATATGCCTAAAGCCCACTGGACTGCATCTAATATTATGTCCATAATATATATAATATATATCCTAATATATTATAACACTCCCCCTAGAACATAATAACAGTGACATGAAAGAATACAAAAGTTAACAAGAGGAGTATAATCATTGATCTTCAGGATCCAATCTTCAAGATTATTTTGGGTTTTATACTCCCCCTGAAGATAACAATCTTCCAAGTTGACGCATCCCGATTCCATGTACGTACTTTTCAAAAGTAGAAGTGGGAAGGGATATAGTGAACAAATCAGTGAGATTGTCACTTGAGCGTACTTGTTTTATCATGATCTCACCACTCTTCTGGAGTTCGTGAGGATAAAAGAATTTTGGGGAAATATGTTTCGTCAAGTTCCCTTTGACGTAGCCATTACTCATTTGTGCAATACATGCAGCGTTATCTTCATAGATAGCTGAGGGGCTTAAGTCATTAGAAGGGATACCACACGATTCGTAAATGTGTTTTATCAGGGATTTCAACCAAACACATTCTCATGCAGTTTCATACAGAGCTATGATCTTTGAGTGGTTTGACGATGTGGTCACCATAATTTGTTTAACAGATCTCCGTGAAATGGTTGTACCACCAGAGAGAAAAACATAACCGGTTTGCGATTTCACATTGTGGGGATCAAATAGATAACCAACATCAGCATAACCTACAAGTGTTTTGTCTTAGTTTCTTTGATAGAACAAACCAAGATCTTGTGAACCTTGAATATATCGTAAAATATGTTTCACACCATTCCAATGTCTCCTCGTAGGGGAGGCACTGAACCTTGCAAGTAAGTTCACTGCAAAGGCGATATCCGGCCTAATGCAGTTTGCAAGATAGAGCAGTGCGCCAATCGCATTAAGATAAAGAACTTCATGTCCTAATAGCTCTTCGGTATCTTCTTTATGTCTAAATGGGTCTTTTTCCACTTCGAGGGAACTGACAGCCATTGGTGTACTTAGTGGATAAGATTTATCCATGTGGAATCTCTCCAACACTTTCTTTAAGTTGGTTGATTGGTGTATCAGTATTCCTTTAGGGAAATGCTCGATCTGCAGGCCGAGACAGAACTTGGTTTTACCCAAAGTTTTCATTTCGAACTCAGCTTTCAAGATTGAACTTGCTTCTTCAATCTCTTTCCTTGTTCCAATAATGTTTAGATCATCAACGTACACTGAGATGATACAAAAACCATTAAGGTATTTCTTTATGAATACACAAGGAAAAGCTTCGTTGTTTATGGATTCCTTCTTCAGGAGGAACTCACTCAGTTGATTATACCACATTCGACCTGATTATTTTAAACCGTATAATGATCATTGTAGTTATATACTGAACATCCTACGATCTTCATTATTCCACTTCTAGGGAATCTTTAATCCATCAGGGATTTTCATATAGATATCAGTAACTAATGATCTGTATAAGTATGCGGTGACTACGCCCATTAACTGTATTTCTAAGTTTAGTTTAACTGCTAGGGATATTAAGAAGCGGAATGTTATTGCATCCATAACAGGAGATTAGGTTTGATCGAAATCAATATCGTGTCTCTGCGAAAACCCTTGAACCACTAACCTCGCTTTGTATCTCACAATTTCATTGTTTTCGTTTTGCTTTCGTACAAATACCCACTTGTATCCAACAGGGACAACATTTTCGGGGTACAAATGATGGAACCGAAAACTTTTTGTTTATTCAGCGAGTCTAGCTCTGTCTTTATTGCTGCTTCCCATTTCACCCAATCAGAGCGCTTCTGGCACTCGGATATAGTTTTGGGTTCAGGATCATGATCATTATTCGAAATGGTGAAGGCAATTGAGGCTGCAAATGTGTTGTCGACAACACTTATGTTTCTATTATAAGTTTCTCCCGTATTTATGAAGTTTGTTGAAACTTCGATATTTACATCGACTAGATCCTCTTCATTTCCCAAAGAATATCGGTCTGATGATTCCGCAATCTTAGAGTCATTGTTTGCTTGTGCACGTGCATTTTGACTAGGATTCTCGTCTTCAGGATGAATCTCTTCAGGAGATTTTAGGGGTGACATAGTGTGTTTGATAGGTTTACACTTACGCGAATTTGGTTCACTTATGTTAATGTTTCCTTTACGCTTCTGGCGTACGGGGGATTAACATTTGACTTCAAAGGGATTTGTACCCTTTGAGACGCATTTACTGCAGGTATATGCGACTTAGTCACGCCATTATGATCGGTGAATGCATCTGGCAGATTATTTGCTAAGTATTGCAAATTTATTATCTTTTGAACTTCAAGTTCAGTTTGATTTGTGTGTAGGTCTAAGAATTGAAGATCTTTTACGTTACAAGTAATTTCACGGCATTTATTTAGTGTGGTATTTTTATCTCCCCCTAATGCCGGAAAGAGATCTTCATCAAATGTGTAGTTAGTGAATCGAGCTGTAAACTGATCCCCAGTTAAAGGTTTAAGGTATTTAAGTATATTAGGTGATACAAAACCGATGTAAATACCTAGTTTCCTTTTTGGGCCCATAGAGGTTTGCTTAGGTGGTGGTATTGGAACATACACTACACAACTGAATGTACGCAGATGAGAAATGTTAGGTTCATTTCCACGCACTAGTTGTAGAGGGGAATATTCATGATATGCAGTTGGTCGGATTTGGATTAGTGATGATGCATGTAAGATTGCATGCCCCCAACATGAAACGGGGTAAGTTCAATTTTTGTAATAGTGGTCTAGCGATTAATTTGAGACATTTAATTAATGATTCGGCTAGACCATTTTGATTATAAACGTGAGGGACCAAATGCTCCACTTTGATTCCCAGTGCCATGCAATAATCATCAAATGCCTTATAGGTGAATTCACCGGTATTATCCATGTGAATGGATTTAATGGGATGATCTGGGAATTGAGATTTCAACAGGATAATATGGGCAATAAGCTTTGCAAAAGCAGTATTGCGGGTGGATAGCATGGTAACATAAGTCCACCGAGTGGAGGCATCTATTAGGACCATAAAGTACTGAAATGGTCCGGATGCAGGATGTATCGGTCCACAAGTATCTCCTTGAATCCGCTCAAGGAATTTAGGAGATTTTGTTCTTACTTTACTACTAGAAGGTTGAATTATTAGTTTACCCATTTTGCCAGCATCACATATGTATTCATTAACAGAAGGGATTTTGTTGTGTGTTATGTTATGCCAGATGAATTACATAAAATTTGACGCATCATGGTTTGTCCGGGATGTCCTAACCGCTCATGCCATAGTTTGAAAGAATTTGAATCATTAGATTTTAGATTAAGGGCTATATGGAGATTTGAGAGTCTGATGTATGTGTAATATCTACAAGTCAGACGAGAAAGAAGGAAGTTTTTCGACAATATAAGCAATCCATAGAATCAAAATGTATCATGCAACATAGTCAAATAAAAGCCAGTCAAACATGTTGGGCAACCAAAACAAGTAGTAGCAAAAGTCTAATAAAAAAAGCAAGTAAACAGCATGTTGGTGTCGATCACTCAATGTCTCCAAAGTCGTCTACAGTCATATTTTCACCCAAGAGGTCATCCTTCTCCATGTCAAAGTCTGCTCCAGGCAGGTCGGTGTGGTGTGATTCACCTTGAGGAGCCTTCCCCTTTTTGTCTTTTAGCATACGTTGATATAGCTCCACTAGATGTTTTGGAGTACGACACGAGCGAGACCAATGGTCGTCGCATCCACACTTATGACAGAGTTGCTTGTTCTGTGCACTTGAGCTCGATGGTTGATCTTGAGGTGCATTCTTGTCAATTGCACTTTGTTGTGCATTTTTATGACCTCGACCTCGTCCCCTACCACGACCTCGACTTTGGGTCGATCCACGGCCCCCAATCTCATTGTTCCCCTTTCCACGTTTGCGGCCTCTAGAGTTTTTCCGAGCAGCATGTGCTTCTGGCACTTCTTGTGAGCCAACCGGTCTAGTGTTGTGATTTTTCATCAACAGTTGGTTATGCTTTTTCTGCGACTAGAAGTGCATAAATTAGCTCGGAGTGAGTTTGATACTCTTTGGCCCTATACTGCTGCTGGAGTACAAGATTATTCGCGTGGAAAGTAGATAAAGTTTTTTCAAGTAACTGTTCATCAGTTATTGTTTCTTTGCACAGCCTTAGCTGAGAAACAATCTGATGTAGGGCAGAGTTATACTCCGTAACAGATTTGAAATCTTGAAAATGGAGTGTAAGCCAATCGTATCTGGCTTGGGGAAGGATCACATCGTGTTGTTGTTGGAAACGATCCTTCAGGGATCTCCATAACACAGATGGATCTTTTTCAGTGAGGTACTCATTTTTTAGATCCTTATTGAGATGGTGTCTCAAAAAGATCAGAGGTTGTGCCTTCTGGGCAGTTGTGTGGATTTAGATGGTTGTCTAGTAGTGTCAGTAAGGTCCTTAGAGGCTAAGTGGATTTCAACGTCAAGAGCTGATGTCAAATAGTTATGACCATCAAGTGTCAATTCATCGAATTCACGTTTAATGATGTTTGACATGTTTTTGCTACAAAAATTAATAAATAGAAATTTATTATAATGGTTTGTAGCATTTAATAATTATGGCTCAAGAAAAATTAATTATGCTAAGACAAAAAATTAATTAATTATAGAGGGGATATTAATATTGGGTTTTAATTAATGACTTTTATTAATGGGACTTCGGGCCCAAAAATTTATTTATAACAATTAGTAATTTGGACTTCATAATTTTATTATTATGAATTTTATTAATGGGACTTCGGGCCCAAAAATAATTATTAATTAAGGGTCTAACTAAAAAGAGTCAATAAATTTTCTTAATGGGCTTCAGACCCGAAAGAAAAAAAATTAGGACCCAAAATTATTGGGTTCAACTAAAATAATAAGACGCACACCAATTTTAAAAAAATGGCTCAATTAATCATAATAAGAGCCCATGTACATAAAAACTTAAGGCCCAAACCCAGTTTCAGGAATCAGACTAGGGTTTTCAATATCACTGAATGGGTTAAGAATCACGTAACGTGGGCGAAGAAAAATCTTGAAAAGATCGGGCCACGTCGCGTTCGTTGCATCGTGGATCGCGCATCGTGCTGTTTTTATTGCCGATGCGGAGTCGCGCATCTGCCTTGCCCATCGCGTGTTCTCCGTCGCAGTGCGTCGCGAGCCATCGTATTCCGGCATCGCGCGGTCATTGCGAATCGTCATCACAAATCGTCATCGCGAATCGTGTTCTGGCGTATTCCGGGGTCATCGCGAACCGCCGTCGCCAGGCGTGCGTCGCCCCAGAAAGACGGAGGCGCAGTCGCGCCGTTCGGCGCCATCGGACAGAGGCCCTCCTTCGCCATTAGACAGTAGGTGTCGATGATTTTGGGTTTTCGTAAAAATGAAGAAGATTTCGAAAATTTTGATTTTTGATATTAGGATCGAGAAAATAAATTGATTCTCAGTTTTCAGAAATTAGGGTTTTTTATTTTCGGAAATTTTCGAAAAATAGGAACAGAAAATCGAATCGATTTTAGGTTATGAAATTCTGGGTTTGAAGTACGATTGAAGACGATCCCTTTTTTCAGGTTTTGTTATGCATCAATGTATATAATCACGTAAACGGCATACAGCGTGTGGATTCTACATTGAATTAATATAGTACACACATACTCAATCCAACAGATTTTTCATATGAATTAAAGGCATGTATACATGGCATAAGGATAATCATATGAAAGCAGTTTTCAGTATATACAAAAAAATCATATAATCAGAATCCAGTCATATTTGGCATATTCAATCATGTGAATAAAAACATATACTGCAAAATTTCTATTCATGAATTTAATATTAATTTAATGCGAAAACTTACGGTTTCAGCAAAGAAATTAAAATTGATTATGATTCGTTCTAGAAACTGCTTGAGCAATCCTCTCGTGAATCCTATTTCTCGTAGAGACTCGTGCTGATAACGTGTTGTAATCAAATAAAACGATAAAGCAATAAATAAGAACATTATTGATTATCCAGTTCGTCACAACGTGACTACATCTAGGGGCGACCAAACTAGAAGATAATAATATGACTGCCGTACAGTTTATGTGTACAGAGTTTCAAGTAATGAATACAAGGGTATAGAATACAATATATAGTAAGTATCCTAACCCTAAGCCCATAGGCCTAAAGCCCACTACACTGTATCTAATATTATGTCCATAATATATATAATATATATCCTAATATATTATAACAAAAAAGTAGATATTCATCAACCACATGTACACAAATAAAATATTTATTGAAATTATTTAAATAGATATAGAATCGAAGAAAAAAATTCAAGAGAGAAATATCATAAGAATATTGAAAATTTTGATAAGAGAAGTATGAAACAACCGGTAGATTATTAACCAAACTCGACTCCCTATTCCTTAACTCCCTTCTCTACCTAAAATTCCAGCACAAAAACTCTATCTCTGATACCTTATTTTCACTCACCCTACATCCTTGTATCAAGGCTTACGCCCTAAGGTAGTTTTAGCAAGATAGTATTATTTAGTATCAAGACTTGCACTCTTTAATATCATTTTAGTCTCATAGCTTTTTTACTATTTTGTATTTGTTTCATAATTATTTAGTTTTTCAATTTAGTCCCATAACAATTAAAATTTATCCAAATCAGTCCCGAATAGTCGGAAATTGCATTAAACGACGTCGTATTGTTCATGTACCGGTCATGTTACTATTTTTCGGTGGAATAGAAAACTATTAATACTATTTTCGTCCCATAACTTTTCTACTTTTTCAGTTTGGTCTCATGATTATTTATTTCTTCAATTTAGTCTCATACTGATACTATGAATAAATTATTTATTTTTCTACCATTTTACACATGTGACACGCTGACTCAGTAAATTCTCTCAATAAATTAAATTTTCAAGTAATAATTTTGTAATTAAAAAAAACTTAAAACATAAAATTAAAATCTAAAACTTGAAATTAAAAAAAGGACACTCATACATGCAGAGTACCGACATCCGTATCATTTTCTCACGACCCTCCACTTTCATGTGCCGATCTTTGTTCGAGCTCCACTATTGTGTTAGAGCTTGCTTATTCGAGTCTTTCTTCTCTACAACAACAATCTGCAAACCCTTGATCTTTGTAGCTCTAATTTCGCCAAATTGTTACCACCATTCGACGGTGATGGAGACGATAATTTAATTTATTGAGAAAATTTAAATATAATTAACTGATTCAGTATGCCACGCCTGAAAAAAGAACACATAACCCAAAACTAGTATCATTTTCATCCCATAACTTTTATACTTTATTTTGGTCCCATAATTATTTATCTTTTCAATTTAATCCCATAACAATTCAAATTTATCCAAATAAGTCCCAAATGACCAGAAAATAGTAGCACGTGAGTGACATGTGAACAAAACGACATCGTTTAATGCAATTCCCGGGCATTTAGGACTGATTTGGGTAAATTAAAATTGTTATGGAACTAAAATGAAAAAGTGAAAATATTATGTGACAAAAATTGTTTTAATTCCTAAATTATTAAGATTATGTTATATCTTTGGGTAATTAAAGTGAAATATCATGACCTATATCCTTCGATAATGTAAGAAATATTTGACGAGCAACACTTACGTAAAAATTTCTACCGTAGAAATTTTACTAAAAAGAAGAGAAAAGACGATGTTGTTGTTGATAGGCGAACTACTCGAGATTAATCATGAGATTAATTGGCCAAGACCCGGAAGGTCGCCGACATGATAAGAAGGTGCGTCACCAGCTTTGACTAAATTTAACCTAGAAGAAGCTCGCCCTGATGCCCAACAATGAGAGAAGCTCGCTAGGACGAGCCACAACCGAGTCAGAAAGACAGGATGAGACCAAGAGAACGAAGCTCGCATGGGAGCTCGCCTCCTTGTGGGGAAGCTAGCCCTTATCCAAAAAGATCATACCGAAGTCCATCTCTACATTGCTCCAAAACGATGCAAGGTAGGGGAGCTCGCCCAGAAGCTCGCCTAGGTCCAGGATATAGACATCGATTGTATAAGAAGCAAGTAGATATGTAGTGGGACGAAGCATTGTAAAGGTAGCATGAATAGTGAGTAAGGACAAGTGTCAAGGACACTTGTCAGCACCTAAAGCCAAGAAGGCTCACAAGGTGCCACCTCACACATGCAAACCTATAAATAGGTCTCACATGTACCTTTCTCTCTCTAAGTTCCCATAATCCAACAAACACTTTCTCTCACTAAGCTCTCACTCTCCCTCTCTACTTTCTTTATTCAAGAACAAAACTTTAATTCTTGTTATTGTTTGGTAGATTTCTATTGATTAACAACCATAATCTTTCTATTAGTTAAATCTATCAACAATTTGGCGCTAGAAGGAGGACAAGAACCTCCGATTCTGGAAAAATTGAGAGATATTAGTGAAGAGTTGCTTGAAGATTTGAAGGTGTTCTTGGCAAAACTCAAGTACACTTGAAGAAACACTTTGATTTCTAGTTTTCCAGCCAAATTACCAGATTTTTGGACATAAACCTTAACAAAAAGGATTTTAAACGCATGCTTGTAGACGAATAAACCAGATTTTGGATAATTCGTGTGCATGCAAGGCTAGACAAAACCTTGACAAACTTACCTTTGCTGGGAAAAGACAACCTTGACGACCTTCTCACAAAATCACAAAAATGTCAAAGGAACACACCTCTGCTACCACGAGGAGATGGAAGGAGCACGCCAGCCAAAACCAAGCTGATGGAGAGACTTCACGCCGAGCTCCCCAAAAGAATGATGCCCCGTGAGCTCCCCAGTGAGCTATTGTGGCCCAGGACGAATTGAACCCAGCCCTAAGGAACCTCGCCAACGATCCTGACGAGCTTCAGAGTACTATTACTGCTCTTCAAAGGCTGCAACAAAGGCAGCAGGGCGACCTCGCCCAGACATCTAGATGAACTCCTGCCATCTAGACCCGACAACAGACAACCAGGCCAACTCAAACCACCCGGGCTCGAGGGCAGGCCAGCGACCATCCCACTGAACAAGAGGTGAGCTCCACGCGAGCTCGCCAGCACAGGGAACAGGCCGGAAAGGCCAAATTGGTGGAAAGGCTAGGCTCACAAGACGGGCGAGGTTCAGCTTACACCGAAGCATCGGCGACCCACCAATCTCGAGAGAGGGATGTCCTCCGGGGCAGGTTGGGGCCCAGACGGGAGGAAGATGACCGAGTATCGGTCTCTCTTTCATCTCGGAGGGGAGAGTCGGATCTACAACCTCGTAGGTCCGCTCATAATCGTTTAAGGAGGCCAGCTGTCGACAGACTTGGCCCTCACGGTGGCCGCTAGTTCCAGACCGTCAAAGAAGGGCCGCCCCAAAGCGACAGACTTCATGGACGTGCGTCCACGAGGTGCACGACCTTTGAACAACCTCCATAGGAGGTGGCTCATGATGACGAGTTGGTCATGTTGGAGAAGGCCGTAGATAGCTACATATGCAAGTAGCTGCCAAAACTGGCGGACCTGATACCACCTCCCTTCCAGCATCTCCATTGGCACCTGTCATCCTTAAAGCACCGGTTCAAAAGAAGATCCATTTTCCGGTGATGTCCGCATACGAGGGTGAATCTGACCCTAAAGTCCACCATGCTAAGTATGCGGACTACATGATTTTCGTAGGTGCAACTGACGCCACTCAATGCCGGAACTTCCCGCTGACCCTTGGGGACCAAGCCTACCGCTGGTTCTCCTCACTCGCCCCAGGGTCAATTTAATCTTTTGGCCAACTCACGCGGGAGTTCTTGGCCCATTTCTCTGGATACGGGTCCTACTTGACCCAGATGCATCGGCTCGCCAGCATACACCAAGGCAAAAATGAGACCGACCAGCAGTACTTGGAAAAGTTTGACAAACTACTGCTGGACGGCGAGCCGGTGAGCAAAGACACAAAAATAATTGTCGTGATGGCGGGATTGAAAAAAGGCACCGAGCTCTGGAAAAAGATGCATCTTGCATGCCCGAACACCTACACCGAGTTTAGACAAAAAGCTAGGGTGTACGTGGCCATGCAAGAGGCCTTGATGAAGGAGGTCAGTGCCTCCGAGAAGAGAAGCAACATGGGAAGAAGTCCGGGGGCATGTACAAAGCTCCCAGGAACTTGAAGGCTTTTGGCGACGGAGATGAGTTCAAGGAAAAACTCAACCAAGTACTTACCGTCTCCGTCGACCATGTTTTTGTTGCGGTCAAGGACAAGGCAATGTTGAACGAACCTAGGAGGATTCGTCAAGACAGCACGAAGCTCAACCCCAACAAGTTTTGTGCCTACCACCAGTCAATCGGCCATTCCAAGAGACAAAGAAAGGCCGAAGTCCGGGCCATTAACCAGGTTCAAGAAGGCAGCTCCAGCTCCAAGCCCGCCACTCAACCTACAGCTGAGCTTACCTTCTCTCAGGCAGACATGGAGGGGATTCTAACTTCCCATAACGACTCGTTGGTGATAAGCGCCAACATTATGAATGTCCGGCGCATTCACCAACATCCTCTTCAAATCCACCTTGGATGCCTTAGGTGATTTTGAGTCGTATATAGAGCCTAGTAATGCTAGGATAGTGGGGTTCGGAGAAGCTGTAACCGTCCCCGTAGGCCAGATTAGGTTGAGCGTCCAACTTGTATCGGCAGAGGACACAGAGAGGAGACTGACTAGGCTCATAGATTTCCTTATCGTTGACCAGCAGTCTACCTACAATGGGTTCCTTGGCCGTCCATTTATTCATGAATTTAAAGCGGCGTGTTCAACCTACTACTACTGTCTTAAATTTCCAACTCTTAAAGGTGCCGGAACGATTAAAGGTGACCAGAAAAAGGCCTGTGAATGCTTGCTTCAAATAAAAAATGGTCACGCAGGTAAGAGTGCAGCACGGTTCACATAATTGAAGAAGTAGCCCAGATTCCAGCTGATGAGCCCAACATCCTAGACGTCATATCAATCGAATTTGAGGTGATGGAGGTAGGCGATCAGCCGGATAAGACACAAGAAACCCAAGATGAAGAACCGGAGGAGGACTCACAACCGGCGCCCATGGAAGGAGTGGAAGAAGCTCAAACTGGCCAAGTACAAGAACCAGTGCAAGACCAACAACCTACGCCCATGGAAGTGGTGACCGACGTTCAAGATGGAAAACCTGCGGGAGATCAAGAACCAGCGCCAATGGAGGTTGATCAAGTTCCCCAGGTTGAGGAGCCGTCCCAGGTGGAAAAGCCATCCAGTCCAACCCTACAAGAAGCAGGAGGAGTTGAAGAACCTGGCAAAGTTGGAGACGGTGGCGAAGATTTGGAACCTCGAATAGGCCATGAACCGGTGATGAAGGAGAACCTAGAGGAGTTCCTGAAAGACCCAAGGTGGAAAAACCAGAAAAGGAAGGTCACTCTCATGGAGGAATTAACAGCAATCGCGGTGGACCCGGAAAGGGACTTGGAACTTTTTGTAGGTTCCAAGTTACCAGAACAGTACCGGTCAAAGATGGAGGTTTTCCTCATGGCCAACCTAGACGTATTTACCTGGTCCCACGAAGACATGACAGGAATCCTGTTGGAGCACGCATGCCACTGGCTCAACATAGATCCGATGAGGAGACCTGTTCGCCAAAAATGAAGGAAGTACGGACCAGACAAGTACGAAGCACTGACCACGGAAGTCGAAAAGTTACTGGAAAATAAGTTGATCAAAGAAGCCATGTGCCCGCAATGGGTTGCAAACCCGGTCTTGGTGAAGAAGCCTAACGGAACTCGGAGGCTATGCATCGACTTCACGGACCTGAATAAGGCATGCCCGAAAGACAACTTCTCATTGCCGCACATTGATCAACTCGTAGATAGCACTGCAGGCCACGAGATGATGACATTCATGGATGCTTTTGCAGGCTATCACCAGATAGCAATGCACCCAAATGACCAGGAACATACGACGTTCTATACCAACAAAAATATGTACTGCTGGGAGAGGATGCTGTTCGGACTTATCAACGCCGGAGCTACCTACCAAAGGTTAGTGAACAAGATGTTCGATCAACACATTGGCCACACAATGGAGGTGTACGTGGACGACATAGTTGTTAAGAATTTGCGAAAGGAGGATCACCTCGACCACCTAAAGCAAACCTTCGATATACTACGCCACTACAACATGAAGTTCAATCCAAAGAAGAGCAGCTTCGGCGTACATTCAGGAAAGTTCCTGGGACACCTGGTGAGCCAAAGAGGGATAGAAGTCAATCCGACGCAAGTAAAGTGCGTCATCGAGATGAAGGCGCCAGATTCAGTTCCAAAGATTCAAAGATTGACCGGGTGTCTGGCAGCTTTGAACCGGTTCATCTCCAGGTCTGGCGACCGGAGTCGTCCATTCTTTGAAGTAATCAAAGCAAATCGACTTAGGCATAAGGACAACTTCTAGTGGACGAGCGAGTACCAGAGAGCTTTTGAGGACATCAAAGCATACCTGGCCAATACTCAGATCCTGTCAAAGCTGGTACCTGGTGAAAAGTTATATCTATACCTAGCTGCGTCAGAGGTGGCCATTAGTTCCGTCCTAGTTCGAGAAGAGGGCAAAACACACCTACTAGTGTACTACGTAAGCCAAGTTTTACACAAAGCTGAGTTGCGGTACACCCCAACGGAGAAGCTAGCCTATGCACTAGTAATGAGTGTTAGAAAGTCGCGGCCCTACTTCTTCAACCATCCGGTGGAGGTGTTGACAACGTTCCCACTACAGTAAATATTACACCGGCCGGACACTGCAGGACGCTTGTTGAAATGGTCACTAAGACAGCGATCAAGGGACAATACAGTATAACCTACGCACCCCGAACAGCGATCAAGGGACAAGCGCTCGCCGATTTTATCGTCGAGCTAACTTTCCCACAAGATTTGACGAGGGGGCGTATAGCTCCGTGGCATGTCTACGTAGACGGGTCATCAACCAGCACAACAACAGGAGCCGGAGTAGTGCTGATAAGCCCAAATAGATAAGTCTTCACCTCGGTAATCCGGTTCGACTTCAGAGCCACGAACAATGAAGCGGAGTACGAGGTGCTGATTGCCTGACTTAGGTTATCATTAGCTGTGGGGGCAACCAATCTTCAGATTTTCGAAGATTCCCAGCTAATAATATCTCAAGTCCGGGGAGATTATGAAGCTAAAGACCAGCAGATGATGATGTATTAGAAGATAGTAGAACATCTGATCTCGATGTTCAAGTAGGTTTACATCGAACAGATCCCAAGGCTGGAGAACACACAAGCTGATGCACTAGCCCGACTAGCTACCAGTAATGGCGAAGCAGATTTGACGGAGGTCGTCGTCACTAAGCTAAAGGACTCTTCGACGTCTGATTACAAGGTAAATCAGACCTCGAGTGGGGGGCAAGAAGATAGCGAAGATTTGTGCACTCTGATCCAAAAATACCTTAAGGACGGATCAGTTCCTGAAGATGCATGGGAAGCTAGTCGGCTAGTGAAGTAAGCAGTCAGATATACGTTGGTAGATGGTCAACTCTACAAACGTAGATTCTCTCTACCCCTACTCAAATGCTTGTCTGAAAAGCAAGGGTTCGATGTGTTAGAAGAAATCCACCAAGGAATTTGCGGAAGTCACGTTGGGGGCAAGCTTTGGCATACAAGACAATTAGACAAGGGTACTACTGGCCCACTCTACGAAAAGATGCCATTAGCTTCGCTCGAAGGTGCCGAAAGTGTCAGCTATTCGCACCTAGTATTCACTCTCCAGCTACTCAACTTAAGTCAGTCTTCAGCCCGTGGCCTTTTGCAAAATGGGGTATCGACTTGATAGGCCCATTTCCACCTGGCAGAGGCGGTGTAAAGTTCGTTGTAGTAGCAGTGGATTATTACACTAAGTGGGCTGAAGCTGAGGTACTTGCAACAGTGACGCAGGAAAGGATGATCGGTTTTATATGGAAAAATCTGATATGCCGATTTGGACTTCCGCTGTCGATAGTGACAGACAATGGTAGACAGTTCGACGGTCAGAAGTTGAGAGAATTTTGCAGTTCATGGAACATTAAGAAGCACTACTCAACTCTGTACCATCCCCAGTCCAACTGTCAGGTGGAAGCAGTGAATAAGATTTTGAAACATGTGCAGAAGATCCACCTCGAGGACAAGAAAGAAAGCTGGGCAGATGAACTCCCGGAGGTACTATGATCATACAGAACCTCGTACCGGGCAAGTACTGGGGAAACACCGTTTGCCTTAGTTTTCAGAACTGAAGCAGTTGTACCGGTAGAGGTTTAGAACAAGACTTGGAAGGTGGTCGGTTATGAAGAAAAGGAGAACGATGAAGCCTTGGCGGTGGAAAAAGACTTGCTCGAGGAAACAAGAGCTTCATCAGAATTAAAGAATGCCACCTACAAGCAAAGGGCGGAGAAGTACTACAATTCCCAGGTTCGAGATCGAAGGTTCAAAGTAGGGGAGTTGGTATTAAGGAGAAAGTTGGCTACTCCGCCTGGTGTATTTTGACCAAACTGGGAAGGACCGTTCAGAGTCACTGCGGCTTGGGCAAATGGAACGTATGATCTTGAAGGAAAAGCATCATCATATACATGGAGCGCAGCACAGCTAAAGAAATTCTATCAGTAGCAGCGGAGGGATTGGAGTATGAAAAGAAGCCTGTCATATAGTGAATGCTCAGAAGAAAACTTATATGCCCCTAAAAGAAGAAGCTGCTACATTTCCTTGAGGAGTCTGTCCAAGATCATGTGTGTGCCGCCGAATCAGACTTCTGAAACCAAGATGATAGATTCATTGTACAAACATGTGTCTACACCAGTTCGAAGAGTTGGAAGAAAACAGAGTATACCCAACTGTTGGCAGTAGAGGAAGGTGAACCACCACTTATAATAGACTAGTTGAAGGTTCGCATAAAAAATGTTGATAGCAACCAATGTAAATTACGTTGTTATATGAAGTTAGAATTTTTCAGAAATATCAACTGTTCAAAGCTCTGTAATACGCAAGGACCAAGGTCCCAAATGTTATAACCTAAAAAGCTCAAAGGCAAATGCCGAAGTGCACAAGGTTAGCGAAGGTGTCCTTCTTAAAGGATCACTAAGCGACTACTGCCCGAAGTTAGAAAAATTCACGAAAAGACGATTAAAACGTCTAAGGCAAGGTTCATGAAACCCAATCGCCCAAGTGAATTAAATAAAGTACAACTCGCTATCTAAAACGGTTTAAGAAGAGCAATTTGCAGCCCTAAGTGGTGTAAGACGAAGAATACGTACTAAATAAATAAATAGTACAATTCGTAGTCCAAAGCGATGTAAAACGAATGATTCATTTCCCGAAGTGGAATAAGATAAACGAATAAGTACTAAGATATAAAAAATGAGCTAATTAAGGATACAATGTGCGTAAAATTTAAGTAAAACAAGATGAAGCAAAGAGTAATTCATTTCAAAAACACTTAGAAATTTTCTAAGTGTAAATAGTGGTACTGGTTACAAGACCAACCAGCTGGTCATCTTTAAACTACAAAAGGATCCTTCTGGGCGAGCTATATACAACCCGCCTAGCTACTCCTACTTAACAAAAACAAAAACAAACAAAAGCTAAGGAAACCAAATAAAAAACCCTAAGTCTCGGGAGCTGCGGGGGCATTAGGAGTAGGAATGGCGGAGGTGTCAGCTGGAACCTCGAAATTGGCAACCTCGTGGGCGACCTCACCACCAGCAACTTGGCCGACTGGGGGAGAAAGTCGGGCAGCACAGTGATGTTACCAGTAAGCGCACTGGTGTCCAGCTCACTGGTATCGAGCATGAGGTCCCCACATGTCTCCTGCAGCTGCTCCGTAGTGGGGGGAGTTCGCTCTTCTCCCTCAGCGAGCTCCTCTCCAGCGACGTTGACCTCAGGGACCGGGATGGTTTGAATAATCCTGTAGCGCGCTGGGACGAAATCCAGAGGAACCCCGACTTGGGCGAGGTCCCCTATGTCCAGCTCGGTCCCTTCATCAAACTTGGACTTATCAAGGCAGTCCTTGAGGTCGCCCACTACCGCCTCCATCTCGTCATCCTTGTGAGCTCGCGCCCACCAGATAGACCTTATCACTTCGGCGTAATATTGGATGAATCTTTTGTCACAAGCCTCAGCCTTCAAGGCGTCTAAGCTCGCTGGAGAGGAGGCATTGTTGTGCAACTCGGCGACCTTATTAATTTTAGCCGAGAGTTCGCCCCTTAGCCTCGAGCACTCCTCATCTGCACTCTTGGTTAGGCCCCGCTGCAGGTCCAGCTCCCTTTTTATCATTGTAAGCTCACCATCTTTACTCGCGAGCTTCTCCGCGAACTCCTCTTCCTTGGCGCAGATTTGGGCATCCACATTCCTCTGAACGGCGGCCAGTTTGCTTTGAAGATCGCCGAGTTGCTCAAGTGCACTTCACTCAGCTGCCAGAGATGCGGCCGTTTTCTCCTCAGCGAGCTCCACCGATCTCTTCGCCTTATCAAGGGATTCAACCATCTTGATATAGTTTGCGTTTTTCTCTTAGCGACCTTCTTCTTGTTGGAGCGCATGATCGATCACCTTTTGGTTGGCAAGCAATAACCCGCTCACATAGTGCATCGAAAGCCTGGCATTTTCAATCAAATTCTGACTTTCCAAGGTCGCCAATTGAGGTGTCAACCAGTATCGCGGAACCTTACTTACGGTGTGAACTGCAAGGCCGGCTGGAAGGTTGCACATTGAGGTGAGGGAGCGACATCGCTCATATGAGTGAAGAGCCTCGTGCCGGTAAGGGAAAACGATAGAGGCGTAGCTACGAAGTCAACACACTTGGATTAAAAAAGGAATCAAAATTAATACGAAGGACCAGTAAACTTGGCGAGCTACTTACTGAACGTGGTTGGGATCCCAGCCCAAAACAGTGTCATCGACCACCTGAACCCCAAAGGGCGATTGGGATGGTGGCGACCTTGTTATGGGAATAAGTGGCAAGGGAGCAATAGACTGGGCAGATCCACCATGGCCTGATCTAGAGCGAGCAACTTGCTCGGACGCTTCATCTTGAAGAGCAAATTTGGTCCTCTTGCGACCTGGAGCGTGTTCATCGCCGACCTTCGACCCATCTCCTCTCTGGAGACCCGTTTTTATTGATGGGAAGCTCGCTCAGGTGTCGCAGAACCTCGCCCACCACCCCAGTTGGTCCTGGCAACCTGTGTAGTCTTGGTCGGGGTCGGGGTCTTAGCCAGAGTTTTAGCAGAAGTCTTTTGGGCCCCGGAGCTCCTGACGTCGACTTTCCTTGTGGCGACCTCGGCTTTCTTGCTCGCCTCCAGTGCGAGCGTTGAAGGCAAGCCCTGCCTATTTGGGCGAGGTGGTCCCATGGTGAATCGATGAGCTAAAATATGATATGCTTTGGGGATTTCGATTATTGGGAATGCAACCCTGGCGCCACCTACAAGAATTAAAAAAATGAGGTTAACATCTTAGCTAGCTACTCGATCCAATTGACGAGCTTTAGTAAGTTGTCAACCTGGAAGCTCAGGACCTTCAAAAATAAGATGGTGAGGCGACATCAGAACCCCGGCAAGTCTAAGACAACGATGTTGGCACAGGTGGGCGACATCTCGATCCTCCTTGCTCCTCAAATAGCAAACAGCCCGCACCAAGTCGAACTCAATCGACAATTCAGGTTTGCCGTAGCTTGATTTGTGATGCTTTAAACCTGCAATGAAAGGGAAATTAGATTAGTAAATCTAATTCGACCCACACACACCGAAATAAGCAACCTACTGCTAGCCTCTCCGTATTCCTCAGGAGAAAAAATACGTCCTCCCCATCCAGAGTAATTGGTGGAAGCTCGCCAATCTCCGCCCATGAAGACACATTGTTCCTTCCAATCACGGACCTTGTTGGGAAGGACCCCTAAGAACTTCTCACCCGGGCAAGCTTTGAGATAGTAATATCCATTGCTGTCCTTTGCTTGCCGGGTTACAGTGAATAGTTCATTAATCTTTGTCGTGGTCAACCGATTTTCATACCCTTCCAACCCAAAGATCGCCAACATCGCCAACAAGTTGCTCCAGGCATTTGGGGTAAGTTGAGTAATGGCAAGGTTGTTGTCCAAGAGGAACAGGCCGATGATTGGGTGCAAGGGCAGTGTCAAACCAGCCTCAAGGGTGTGTATGTTAATGGCGGTTAACCCGGCCGGAGGCATATCAGCTCGCTCATTCTTCTCCGGGGCGTATAGGAAGATGTCGAGTGGAGTTTGATATTTTTCACGAAGTTGGGAAAGGGAATATTCGTTCATAATGCACTGGACCTCATTCGCCTTATAACCAGACTCGCCATCAGCATCCTGAATAGCTCGCCCGGGCAATGGGAAGCTCGCCACATGCTCAGCGATGTATTCCTCCCAATCGAACGCATGAATAACGTTGTCAGAAACTTGGTGCTCAATCAACTTAGGTTCAGGAAAACCAATGGATCGAAGCCAGTCAACCGTAAACTCTTCAAGGTCACCCTCTGGTTCACCTACCTCGGCGACCTCCTCATCCTCCTTGGCAATCTCCTATTTTCCACTAGCAACACTCTCTACAGGGGCGACCTCCTCCTCATCCCCCCAGACATCGCGATAGACCGAGCTGGAGGCCTTCTCTCTTGGTTCAGATCGAACCTCGCCCGAAAGCTTGCCAGAGTTGGGGCGAGCTACTAATCCCACCTCAGATCCAGAGTCAATAATGATTGGGGTCATTTGGGGGATCGGGGCGTTCTCAATCATGGGTTGCTTTTTGGGGTTATAGTTCAAAAGGGTTTTGCTCGAAGATTGGGTCAACATGGCTAAGGTGAAGTCTCAAAATGTTCTAAGTCCTTGGAAAACCCAGTTGCCGGAGTTTCGGGATGAAGACGACCAAAAAATTCGAAAAGTCACCAGAAACGTTCAAAGTTTCCAGAAACTCAAAAAAATAGAAAGGGAATGGAAGAAATCTGCAAAAGAAAGAAATGAAAGGAAAAGAAATGGTTTTCTACCTTGAGGAGTCCTTAAAATTCCGTCGAGTTCAAAGGGAGTCGATCGTCGGAAATTGCTATGGAAATTTGGAAGAGTAAAAGTAGATAATGATCTTGATTTCTCCTATTTATAGACAAAGGAGCGAGCTACAATTTTCGAATAGCCCAGGGACCAATGTGCAAAGATTTAAAAGTTTTGTCATGATGGGCACGGGAACTAAGGCCTAAAAAGACGTGCACGACGCCTTGATTCTCGCACCACGTTGGCTCACCCACCGCCACACCTAAGCTCACCAAGACGATCAACACCAAACTAAAGAATAGTTCGCCAACACTCGAGCCTTCACCCACCGAGGTAATTCAGCTCGGCCACACATTAGAAATATCATGATATGGACGAGCTGTGGGGCAAATGTTGATAGGCGAACTACTCGAGGTTAATCACGAGATTAATTGGCCAAGACCAGGAAGGTTAATTATTCTTATAGTAACATACATTTATTCTTTATAGGGGAAAACACAAATTGGTCTAATGCAAGGGCCCAACTTAAAAGTGAGTCACAAAAACTTTTTAGGAGTGCAAGTAGGTCTAAATTAGCAAAAGTAATTCAATGACTATTCCTAACATAATAAAGTAGCCTTGGCTGACGCGCTACAGTAGCCTAGGCTGACGTGCTACAGTAGCCTAGGCTGACAAGCTATAGTATAAAATTCAAATTAATACTCTACAGTACGGTATAATTAGGAAGACTGTAGTATAACCGCTAATCAATAGTATAATGCACTATAGTATATCGTAAAGCTATGGTATAATGCACTATATCGTAACACAGTTCTGAAGTTCTTGAGCTACAAATTGAATTTCCAAAGAACCCAACAGTGAAGCAGCGCAATATCCCCGCAGCCTCACACCACCTGCAAATCTCCATCCTGAAATCGAAGACAACCACTTCAAATTGAAGTTCTTGAGCCACAACTATTTCAACAGCAACAAGAATCTTGCAACTTTTTACATACAATCTGATATACCAAAACTGTTTCCAGATATTCTTTAAATTACACTTTATCGAGTGAGGTTAAAACATTAAACATCAATAAAAGTTTTGGAAATAATCTTAAGACATTAGTAGTTGTTTGATTAAAATTACAAATGTTTGTAAATCAATGGAAGTATGCCATAACTTGGGCCACAAAGACAACAGGTTTCAAGCATCAACAGGGATTTAACAAACAATCTGCAAAAGCTTATGTTCTTATGCAATCAATAATAATAACAATTATACAAAATAAGTCCAAATGTGAAAGAGAAGGAATTGTGCATAACCATTTTTTAATTCACTGCAATGAACTTTAAATTCATTGCACACTCTATATATATAATTACCTTTCAATGAAACACACTACCAAAAAGTACTAGGTGAAGCGCCGACAACTATCAGCAATGGAGCTTTTCAGGTGACGCCCGATTCAACTTCCTACGATCTCAATCTGTATAACCACTCCGACCGTGTGCTTTTAAAACAACAGTTCAAGCTATGGGACGGCGGCGCTGTAGGGCCCAAGACGCGCATAGCTTCTTTCAACACCTCCTTTCTCATCAACATTTGCAGGCCCAACAACGAGACGCCCGGCGAAGGCCTCACCTTCATGATTTCGCCGGACCTGGACCTTCCGGCAAATAGCTTCATAATTAATTAATATGGGCCTCCAGATCTGCCCCAAAAGACAAGAGCTGCCTCTAGATCCGCCACAAAAAACAGGGTCGGCCTCCACCGCCGCCGCCGCCTCCGGCCTCACTCCACAGGGGCGGCCTCCACGTCCCAACAGTCATCGTCTCCGTCGAGTACCGTCTCATCCTGGAGAACCGCCCTCTCCGCTACCTTTCTACGATGCCCTCACCGCCGTCCTCTGGCTCCGAACCAGTCCCTCGGCGGCCGCGACCTCTGGCTGGAGTACGCTGACTTATCCAGGTGCCCCTCCCTCGATCTGGAAGGAAGGATCGCATTTTGCCGGTGCTCCTCTCTCTCGATCTGGACTGGAAGAATCATTGCCGACGGAAGAAAATGTGCATCGTCGGTGCCTCTCTCTCTCTCCCCCTTTTCACGCTCTCCCTCGCCATCTCTCTCCTCTGGTTCTATCTTTATGTTTATATATGAATTATATATATATATATATATATATATATATATATATAATGTATATATACATAGGGTTCTTTATAGGGTTCTTCATTAGTAATAATTAATTAGTGTTAATGGTTTTAATGGTCATTATAGTCGTGTATTATGAAGAAATTAGACTAGAGTGTAAGTGGATTTTTTAGCATGACCAGTATGCATTTTGTGTTCTAGAAATAGACTAGAGTGTGTTTTTCCCTTCTTATATTATATAAAAATATTTATTCTATAAAAATAAATGAATATATGTAAAAAGAATAACATTTTATATGATAGTAACATACATTTATTCTAATTATAACACACATTTCCTCCTCATTTTTTGTTACTATATGAGTAAATATGTGTTACTTTAAGGACAAAATAAATTTTTATAAGAATAAAAGTGTGTTTCTTATTTATTCATCATCTATAGGTTTATTGAATCAAGTAGTAATACACTTTTTACTATTTTATATGTGTTATTATATGAAAAAAATAAATATTTCCAAAAAATAAATAATATATTTGTGAAAAAATAATATTTATTCTTATAATAACACACATTTTACTCTTAATGTTATATAAAAATATTTATTTTATAAAAATAAATGAATATATGTAAAAAGAATAATATTTTATATGATAGTAACATATATTTATTCTAATTGTAACACACATTTGCTCATCATTTTGTGTTACTATATGAACAAATGTGTAATACTATATGAGCGAATACATATTACTGTAATAATAAAAATATAATTTTATAAAAATAAATAAATATGTTGACATGGCGAACTAACACAATTGGCGTAAGAATAACCACCAAGGC
>JAPKLY010000365.1:326518-349069 GCA_026898435.1 Prunella vulgaris | reverse complement strand
TTTTAATGAGGCCCATCTAGTCTAAGGCATTGTAGTAGGATGAGACACGATGTAGGGAGCAGTGTAAGGGACCAGGACGAAGGTTACGGACCTTCGTCAACACCGGAAGCCAAATAGGCTCGTAAGGTATCGTCTCACACTCGCACACCTATAAATAAGACCTCTCTTGTACTATTCACACGATTCTAATACATTTTTCCTACATTACATTTTCTCTCTCTAAACTCAATTCTCTCTCTCTCTCTATATCATCCTCCCTCCCCAAGAACACAAAATCATAAGATTATTGTTTGGTAGAATTAATCCGCTATAAAGCCACATAAACGAACAGGATTAAGAAATTCTATCAACAAAATATATGTAAATAAAATTTTGTTTGGATAGTAATACACATTTTATTTTATAATAACATACATTTATTCATATAGTATTATAAAATCAAGAATAAATTTTACATTAAAAAAATTAAATAAAAGAGGCACTGCCTTTGCTTATGTATTAGTGGATCCTAGTTGGTAGGAGAATAAATTAAAAAAAAATTACACTCGAAGGGAGATAGCCTGGAGGAAGTTGTTACCACGAATAGAGAAATAAACAAATCAGGCACGTACCCGCGAGAATAGCTTGGAGGGCATTAACATCAATTTAATTTCTTTTTAGTTTAAAATTCATACGTAGAAATATTTATATAAGTTTTTTTTTTCATATTTGACTTATACCCTTTGATAATATGAATAATGATATATAGTAAAAAAAAAATCGGCGCTAATTTTCGATCGCTAATTTTGATAATATGGAACAACCGGTAGATTATTAACCAAACTCGACTCCCTATTCCTTAACTCCCGTCTCTACCTAAAATTCCAGCACAAAAACTCTCTCTCTGATACCTCATTTTCACTCACCCTACATCCTTGTATCAAGGCTTATGCCCTAAGGTAGTTTTAGCAAGATAGTATTAATTAGTATCAAGACTTGCACTATTTAATATCATTTTAGTCTCATAGCTTTTTTACTTTTTCGTATTTGTTTCATAATTTTTAGTTTTTCAATTTAGTTCCATAACAATTAAAATTTATCCAAATAAGTCCCGAATAGTCAGAAGCATTAAACGACGTCGTATTGTTCATGTACCGATCATGTTACTATTTTTCGGTTGAATAGAAAACTATTAATCCTATTTTCGTCCCATAACTTTTCTACTTTTTCAGTTTGGTCTCATGATTATTTATTTTTTCAATTTAGTCTCATACTGATACTATGAATAAATTATTTATTTTTCTACCATTTTACACATGTGACACGCTGACTCAGTAAATTCTCTCAATAAATTAAATTTTCAAGTAATAATTTTGTAATTAAAAAAAACTTAAAACATAAAATTAAAACCTAAAACTTGAAATTAAAAAAAAAGGACACTCATACGTGCAGAGTACCGACATCTGTATCATTTTGTCACGACCCTCCACTTTCATGTGCCGATCTTTGTTCTAGCTCCACTATCGTGTTAGAGCTTGCTTATTCGAGTCTTCCTTCTCTACAACAACAATCTGCAAACCCTAGATCTATGTAGCTCTAATTTCGCCAAATTGTTACCCCCATTCGACGGTGATGGAGACGATAATTTAATTTATTGAGAAAATTTAAATTTAATTAACTGATTCAGTATGCCACGCCTAAAAAAAGAACACAAAACCCAAAACTAGTATCATTTTCATCCCATAACTTTTATACTTTATTTTGGTCCCATAATTATTTATCTTTTCAATTTAGACCCATAACAATTCAAATTTATCCAAATAAGTCCCAAATGACCAGAAAATAGTAGCACATGAGTGACATGTGAACAAAACGACATCGTTTAATGCAATTCCCGGGCATTTAGGACTGATTTGGGTAAATTAAAATTGTTATGGAACTAAAATGAAAAAGTGAAAAAATTTTGAGACAAAAATTGTTTTAATTCCTAAATTATTAAGATTATGTTATATCTTTGAGTAATTAAAGTGAAATATCATGACCTATATCCTTCGATAATGTAAGAAATATTTGACGAGCAACACTTACATAAAAATTTCTACCGTAGAAATTTTACTAAAAAGAAGAGAAAAGACAATGCTGCCCTTACATGTTTTATTTTTCGCTGATGATCAACGTATAAGCCAGCGAAAATATAATACCATATATATGCATACTATATGCACACTATTTTCGTCAGTGATTTGCAGTGTTTTTTTTTAAGTTTTTTTATTTTTTATTTATTTGAAATTGGTATTGATTTAATAAAATTCAAATAATATTATGTTACAAATTTAAAAATTCTCTCACAGATTATATTACTATATAGACAAAAGTGTGTTACTAAAAAGTAAAATATGTGTTACCATTCCTTAAAAAATTAATTTTGTTACTTTTAAAATAACTATAAATGAAATGTGTAGTTTTGCAAAAATAAAATATGTGATACTTAATTTTTTTATTGATCTATTTTGATAATATATTGTTAATATATTAATACATCTTTTAATACCTTATATATGTTATATAAGTACAATATATATTTTGTTAAGGACAAATAAATATTTGTAAATATAGTAACACACATTCTATTTTACAGTAATATACATTTGTTCTAATTGTAACACAAATTTGCTCCCTAGTTGGTGTTACTATATGGGCAAATGTGTGTTACTTTAAGGACAACATGAATTTTATAAGAATGTATATGTGTTTCTTATTTATTTATCATCACCTTAAAATCTAGGTATATTTAATCATATAGTAATACACCTTTTACTAATTTATATGTGTAATTATATGAAAAAGTAATTATTTCTATAAAAATAAATAATATATTTTGTGATAAACTAATAATTATTCTTATAGTAACACACATTTATTCTTTATATTATATAAAAATATTTATTCTATAAAAATAAATGAATATATGTAAAAAGATTAACATTTTATATGATAGTAACATACATTTGCTCTAATTGTAACACACATTTTCTCCTCATTTTTTGTTACTATATGAGTAAATATGTGTTACTTTAAGGACAAAATAAATTTTTATAAGAATAAATGTGTGTTTCTTATCTATTCATCATCTATAGGTTTATTGAATCATGTAGTAATACACTTTTTACTATTTTATATGTGTTATTATATGAAAAAATAAATATTTCCAAAAAATAAATAATATATTTGTGAAAAAATAATATTTATTCTTATAATAACACACATTTTACTCTTAATGTTATATAAAAATATTTATTTTATAAAAAGGGTGGGTTACATAGTACAACAAAAATAAGGGTGTTATTACATAATTCAACACTAAAAAATCAACATTTAAAAGTACAACACTTTTGTGGGGTCCTCCCCCTCTCTCTCCGTACTTCAAAAATTAAAATCCTTCATTTCCCTCGTAGGCAATGAGTCAATTCAAAAAATTAAAAACCTTCGATTCCCTTGTAGGCGATGCATCATTTTCTTCGAATATCGAGCTCCACACAGCCGGTCCTCTGCACAGCAACACACCGCCGGGATCCGTCCTCAATAACCTCTGCCATACACGATCGACGCCGCGATAACCCCGTCGCCAGGCTTCTCGCTGAATCGGAAACCGCCAGGCCACCGCTCTACTAGAGAAGATTCGCACACAATCGATACTCTGAAACCGCTCACGGCTGCCGTCCTCATTCCCGTTCGAAGCTTCGAAGCTGCGCCTCCGATTCAGAATCACCGCCGATCTGAACCCAGCCGCGACCACACCTTACCTCTGCTCCGCCCACGACTCCGCTTGTCACTACACTTCCAGGCGTCAATGCTCAACCGCCTCACCACTCCAATCGCGCCGACCGATCCAGTAGTAACCGTCGTCGCACCACCAATCTACCGCCTCTCTGTTGCGATCCACTGCCCTGAGCAAGTAATGGCTACGCCCAATTTCCTCCGCTGGAAACCAATTACTTCTCGGGTAATAAGGAACAAAGTTGTTTGGGCCCCCATTTTCTTTTATTGTTAAAGCCCATCGTTTTAAACTTGGCTCATTTTGATTAAATAAAAGGGCAACAGTATATTATGGGGAGAGGGAGGCAGTAGGTTTATTACACAATTTAGATTAGGTAGCACGCACTGGGCAGTAGGAACTAGGGATTAATTTTACAGTACTTTAAAATCATGTTTTGGGATTTTTTGAGATTACTTTAATTATTCTAGTTTTAATATTTAATTATTTATAATGTGTTTTGAATTTTTTGAAGTAGGTTACTATGTTTTTTATGGATAATATGTTTGAATTTTGATTTTTTTTTGGTATCTGCAATCTTCAAAAATAATATTAAAAAAATAAATTTTCTGAAATTTGAATACGAATATTCAACTTAAAATTAGCAATATTCACAATTTTGAAAAACAAATATGAATATTCAGCAACAGATTAGTAGTATTCACAATTTTAATAGTATTCAACAATAAATTAGTGGTATTCACAATTTTGTGCATAATATTCATTTTTTTTTTTGTTGGTATTCAGAAACAAATTATTGGTATTCGGTATTTAAAATTTGCAGGATCTAAATTAGCAATATTCAAAATTTTGAAAAATCGAACACGAATATTCAACTTAAAATTATCAATATTTACAATTTTGAAAATCGAATATGAATATTCAACAACAAATTAGTAGTATTCACAATTTTACTAGTATTTAACAATAAATTAGTAGTATTCACAATTTTTCGTGTTGTATTCACAATTATGCGCGTTGTATTCAAATTGGTTGGTATTCAGGCCCAAAATTATTGGTATTCAGTACTTAAATTTTGCAAGATCCGAATATAAGTATATGAAAAAGAATTGAAATCTGAATATGTGTATAAAAAAAATTCAACAAATTAAAAAAAATTGAAATCTGAATCTGAATTAAACAAAATAAAAAATTTAAAATAAAAAAATCAAAATATTGTTGTACTTTTTTTTTCTAATGAATTTGTTTGATTTTACTTTTTTCAAAAAATTAAAAAATACAGTCCCTACACAATTATTCTAATGTGAAGAATGAAATTGAAGTTATTTTCGGAAGATAGCGATTGGTTTAAAAAAATTGAAATTTGAATCTAAATTAAAAACAAACTAAAAAAAATTCAAAAATTCAAAAATTCAAAAAAAATTGAAATCTGAATCTAAATTAAACAAAATTAAACATTTAGATCTGAATCTAAATTAAACAAAATTTGAATCTAAATTAAACAAAATCTGAATATGAGAAGATTCGAATATGCTTAACTGTGAAATTTTAATTGTGGTGCAATTTTATAAGATATTTGAGAAGATTTGATAAATTAATTGTTTGATTAGTTGGGCCCAATTAATATATTGATGCACATCTAGTCCTTACTTTATTGTGGAACCCTTAATTTATCACAGAAAAAAAATGAAGAGAATAGAGAGTTTTTTTCGTTAAAAAAAAATTGAAAAAGAGAAAAAAGAGGAGAGTGATAAAAAAATTCAAAATTTAAAAATATAAAATTAGAAAAAAAAATTGGTACTATTTGTGTGTTTGTGTGTGTGCGCGTTTGTGTGTGTGTTTGATGTGTGTGTGTGTGCGTTTGTGTGTGTGTTTGATGTGTGTGTGTGCGTTTGTGTGTTTGTGTGTGTGCGTATGAAAAAGATGAGAAACATATGAAAAAGAAGAGGAGACAGGAGAGAGGAGAGAGAGCGAAAAAGTAGAAAAAAGATAAGAGAATTTGAAGAGTTCAGGGCACAAAAATTGAGAAATAATATTTATTTATGAGTGTTGTTTTTTAAAGTGTTGTATTTGGAAATAATTATTTTTGAGTGTTGTGTTTTTAAATATGGGTTAGGGATGACAAATGGAGCGGGTCGAGGCGGATACTAGAAGATCCAAATCCGCTCCACTCTATATACGGGTCAGGTCGGGTCGATCCGTTATGGATCACGGCGCGGGGCAGATCGATCCATTCTAAATTAAAATTTTATAATATATAATATATTCTTACATATTTAAAGTAAATTTAAGGTCTTAATTAAAAAAAATTATGATATTAAAAACATAATATACGAATTTATTTTTATCTTTAAATATGTTGATATCAATTAAAATTTATAGTTAAAACATCATAATATATTTCATATTATGTTTTATTAGTATATATTGATCTAAAATATATTTGTTAAATTAATTTATTCTTATTTATACTATATATATACTAATAAATATTAATATTTTTTTAATAAATACCATATATTCAATTTTTAATAATATAAACGGGTCAAAATGGAGTGGGGCAGGTTATGGCATGGCGATAATGATATCCATACCCGCTACGCTCCGCTGCGGGTCGCTGGGCGGGGCGATCCATACTGTGCGGGTTCAGATCGGAGCAGGTCGGGGCAGACCAAATTGACATCCCTAATATGGGTCTTGTAATTGTTGCACTATGTAATTCTTCCTTATAAAAATAAATGAATATATGTAAAAAGAATAATATTTTATATGATAGTAACATATATTTGCTCTAATTGTAACACACATTTGCTCATCATTTTGTGTTACTATATGAACAAATGTGTGATACTATATGAGCGAATACATATTACTGTAAGAATAAAAATATAATTTTATAAAAATAAATAAATATATGTAAAATAAAATTTAGTTTGGATAGTAATACACATTTTATTTTATAATAACATAAATTTATTCATATAGTATTAAAAAATCAAGAGTAAATTTTACATTAAAAAAAATTAAATAAAGGGGCACTGCCTTTGCTTATGTATTAGTGGATCCTAGTTGGTAGGAGAATAAATTTAAAAAAAAAAATTACACTCGAAGGGAGATAGTCTGGAAGAAGTTGTTACCACGAATAGAGAAATAAACAAATCAGGCACGTACCTGTGAGAATAGCCTGGAGGGCATTAACATCAATTTATTTATTTTTTAGTTTAAAATTTATACGTAGAAATTTGTATATAAGTTTTTTTTTTCATATTTGACTTATACCCTTTGATAATATGAATAATGATATATAGTATTTTTTTTTTTCATATTTGACTTATACCCCCTTTTTTTATATAGGTAAATGTTAGTGGAAGTTAGTTCACCAAGTCTCCATACACTCATATTTCCAAGCTAACCTTATAACTCCCTCATATTCGTTCCCAAAGGGAATCGAACCCAGGTCACTCACTCAAGTGAGGAGCCCGGTGACCAGGTGAACTCACCTGGTTAATTTGACTTATACCCTTTGATAATATGAATAATGATATATAGTAAATCTGATCTACACATGACACACTCAACTAATAAACCCTGCTCCATCAGTTAATCTAGTCCACCTAAATTATCAAACTTTTGTTTGCTTAGGTGCTTGCATGATAAACTTAGAACTTTGCAACCACATTTTATTTTAGTTCGAATTTTAGATATAGTTTTCAAAATTTATACTCAATTCTCATTAAACTATTTACAAATTTATTAATACTCTTTATTATACAAAATACTAATAATCTTATCATCACTCTTCTAGATCATTATCAAATTGTCTTTTTCATGCCACTCATTTAGTCTCGTTTTTACTATTTTCTTCACCAAATATAATATAATTATACAATTGTTGATAGAATTTACTAATCGTGGTTCGTTATGTGGCTTTATATCGTATTAATTCTACCAAACAATAATCTTATGATTTGTGTTATTGGATAATGTAGAGAGAGAGAGAGAGAATGAGAGCTTAGAGAGAGAAAGTGGAGTGTAGGAAATGTATTCAATGAATTCTGTGATAGTTACAAGAAATGTCTTATTTATAAGTGCACGAGTGTGGGACGGCACCTTACGAGCCTATTTGGCTTCCGGTGTTGACGAAGGTCCGTAACCTTCGTCCTGGTCCCTCACACTGCTCCCTACATCGTGCCTCATCCTACTACAATGCCTTAGACTAGATGGGCCTCATTAAAAACCTCGCCGTAAACCACCCTTGTGGATAAACCAGACGGAGGGAAAAAGAGTGCAACGATCGGGATCTAGCAGGCTACAGGACGAGCTCATGGGCGAGCTCAGGGGCGAGCTCCGACGCCTTGTGCGGTTTCTGGACGCCATACGATGACGGACCTCGGCGAGGTCCTCATGAGGGTGGAGGGCTCCTCGGGCGAGCTGCGTGGGCGAGCTCCACCCATGTGAACTTCGTGGATCCGGATAGGCCCCTACGACCTGTTAAACCTTGGAGATTATTCTTACGCCAGTTGTGTTAGCTCGCCATATCAATATTTGCCCCCCAGCTCGCGCGCACCATGACTTCGTCAGGTGTGCGGGCGAGCTGGAGAACTCGAGCTCCGGCGAGCTACCTTCAGACGAGTATCGAGCTGGCGGGTGAGCTCGGCCACAGCGGTTACCTCGGCCGATGCGGTGCGGGAACCGAGATGTCGTGCACGCCTTTTTAGGTATGGTTTCCCGCGCCCATAATTGTAACTTTTCAAATTCTTTGCAAAGAGGTCCCTGGTCTTTCAGGAAATTCGAGCTCGCGCCCCATGTCTATAGATAGGCGAAACCAAGATCATTTCTCACTTTGCTTCTTCACTTCTCCGAGCGCATTTCCAGCGATCGTTCCTTCGCTTCCGACGTGTCTCCGAGCATTCCCCAAGGTAGAAATCCAGATTTTTCTTCTTCTTTTCCTTCTTTTTTACTTTCTTTTTCGAATTTCCGGCTACGTACCCAAACACTCCGGTGACTGTTGGATCGATTTTTGGACCTTTGGACTTTTGGAACTGAACATTCCCGATCACTGACTTACCATGTCCGAGCACTCTTCGAGTCATACCGCCTCGAACCGTAACTTGGGAAAGAGACTGATGACTGACAAACGGTCGATCCCGCAGACGACCCCCGTGCTTATTTCATCGGGCTCTGAGGCGAGCTCTATAGCTCGCCCGAGTGGTCGTGAACTCCTGGGCGAGGTCCGTTCTGATTCTGGTGAGCGAGCCACAAACTCCGGCGAGCAGTCCCCGCTTCGCGAGCTCTGGGACTACTCCGAGCGAGCTTCTGAGGGGGCCGTTACCCCGGATGAGGAAGAGGTTGCCAAAGCCGAGGCTCAGGGAGAGGTCGAGGCTCGGGAAGAGGTCACCGAGACCGACGACCCAGCCAGCGAGTTAGCTCACGAGATCGATCAGGAGGTCGGCGACGATATAGGAACGGAGGTCACCTATGAGTACCTCCGGTTTATCAATTTTCCGTTCCCCAGACTCCCTGAGCATCAAGTCCCTGCCGACGTCGTCCATGATTTCGGATGGAAGGAGTACGTGGCAACCCATGCGGCGAGCTTCCCTCTGTCCCAGCGAGCTTTCCGCAAGGCTGCTGGCGAGTCCGACCTCAAGGCGACCGAGGTGGAAAGCATCGTTAGTGAGTTCGCCTTGTCTAAGATCCGGAAGATGTTCCGCATTCCTTTGGACATCTTCATGTACGCTCCTGGGGATAAAGAGCGTGCCAACCTCCCTCCTGCCGGACTTACAGCCATAAACTACCACACCCTGAAGGCCGGGCTCACCCTGTCCCTGCATCCCATCATTAGGCAGTTCCTGGCAGACACGAACCTCGCCATTACGCAGCTGACCCCAAATGCATGGAGCAGTCTGTTGGCAGCGCTGACCGTTTTCGGCCTCGAGGGCTACGAGAACCGATTAACCACGGCGGAGATCAGCGAGCTCTTCTACGTGATCCGGCAAGTGAGGGAAGGGAGAGGATACTATTCTCTTCAAGCTCGCCCGGGGGACAAGTTTTTAGGTGACCTCCCGAACAAAATTCGGGACTGGAAAGAACAGTTCTTCTTCATCGGGGGGACTGGCGAGCTTCCAACGGACGCGGAGGGCGTATCCTTACTCCTGAAGAATACCGGGAGGCGAGCTGTAGGTGGCGTACTTCGGTGTGTGTGTGTTGGATTAGATTTCTAATCTAATCTATCTTTTTTGCAGGCTTGAAACGTCACAAATCGAGTCGCGGGAAGCCCGAGATCTCCGTCGGCTTCGAGTTCGTGCGGACCGTTTGTTGTTTGCGAGAGAAGAAAGATCGCGAGATCCAACATCTGTGCCAACATCATTGCCGCAGGCTCGCCTATCTCATCACCTCACCTCACCACCTCGCTGCCCAAGGTGCTAGCTTCTCACAATTTTGAAGTTTTGGTAGCTCGCCACTCTGTAAGTGGAGCTCGCCGAGTTGCTAACTTGTCTATCATGCAGGTGCAGGTCCCGTTGCCAAGCTTCCTCCCATTGAAGTTCCTGAAGTTTATCATTTTTTAGCTCGGCAGCTAAAGATGGGCAAACCTCACCCAGGTAGAGAAGGCATCCCGTCCGGGGCGGTGCTGGACGCGACCAAGAAGCTGGAGGTCGCCAAAGCCGCGGACAAGACTGGGGGCTCAGGCACGCAGAAGGCCTCGGCACCTCCCTCTACCAAAGAGAAGGTCGCCCCCGCGAAGAAAGGATCGGGCCATGGTTCTGGGTCTGAGCGGGGCTCTCTGCCCTTAACCCACCAGACCAAGCGGGCTCTCCATCGGGGGGATGGCTCGCGGGTGAGCGAGGACGAAGCTCGCTCCGACAAGCGGGCTCGAACTGAGGGGGGCTCTGTCGAGCACAGTGATCGAGGGGGCTCTAGATCAGCTCACGGGCGAGCTCTCGTGACTCAATCTACTGCTGCGCCTCCAACTCCTCAGAGCGTGCCCCCGCCGTCTCCCTACGGGGCCCCTATCCGAGATGACACCCTCCTCGGGCTCAACCCCGATAGGTTCGGGTAAGAGGGCGAGCTCCATTTTGAAGGCATTATTTTAATAATTATTGCTAACTCTTGGGACGTGTGCAGGTATGCCCCTGCCGAGCTCCCACAACGGCCTGAGTCTCTTCACACCCCGGAGAGGTGCAAGGCTATGACCTCGCCAAGGGATCTCCCCGAGGGGGCAGCTCGCCGGATCTTCACCGAGGCCCCCAAGTACATCTCTGCCTCCGAGCTCGCAATGATCGAGAGGCAGAAGCCCACCGACAAGGTGAGGCTGGCGATGCATTATGCCTGTGCGGCGATGGCGGCGGCCTAGCTTGTCACGGATGAAGTCACTGCCGCCGAGAGAGCTCGCCACGAAGCGAAGAAAGCGCTCAATAGGGTGGGTGACGAGCGGAAGAAGGCTCGCCAGGATGGAAGCTAAGGCGAAGGCTTCGTTGGAGGTGGAGCAGCTCGGCATCAAGAAGATGGAAAAATACCAAGCCGACCTCCGCCGCCAACAAGCTGAACTTGAAGAAGCTCGCCGGACACTCGCTACCCGGAATGAAGAGCTCGCCCAGGCAAGGGACGAGGTGAGGATTCTTTGGGATCAAAGCCAGGGGAACCAGAAGGAATGTTCGAAGCTCCGCCAGGAGGTCGCTGCTAAGGCCTTAGAGATTGCCGAGCTCAAGGTTCGCTCGGACGCCACCATCTCTCCCGAGGAGCTGGAGCTCTCGAAGGTGATCACCACCGACAAGGGCTACGTTCTTTGCTTTGCCGAGGTTATCCGTTCTTTCCAATGGGCGCGGATAAACGATGACAGCGAGTGGGAGGCTCTTGTGGCCGAGTTCGATGACTGCTTGGCCAAGTCCAAGATTCCCCCCGGCACGAAGCTGAACATAGGGGACCTCACCGACTACGAGATCAACCTCGATGCCGCTCGTGAAAAATTCAACATCATTCAAACGAAAGAGGTCCTAACTGCCGAGCTCGCTGAGGGTGTCGGGGACGTCGCCGGGGGTGTTGAAGGTGAGGAGCGAACTCCGCCGACTATGGAGCAAATGCAGGAGGCCCTAGGGGATGCGATGCTCAACATCAGTGAGCTCGACACTAGCGGGCTCACTGGGAACATCACCTCCGAGACCGAGCTCGCCCTTTCGACCCCCACTCCCATTCGTCAGGTCACCCCCGACGGAGCTGTTCAAGAGGTCACCGACCCCGAGGTCCCTTAGACTTAGCTTTTTCTTACTTTCTTAGATTAGTTTTCATTTTCTAAGTTGTTAGAGGTCGCCAGGCTCCATAGCTCGCCTAGAAGGAGCTCTATTTTGTAGGCTTTTAATTTTGTTAAGTAGCTAGAGCTCGCCGGGCTTTGTATAGCTCGCCAGCTGGTCGGCCTTTGTGGCCAGCACCACTTCGAACACTTAGGAATTTTCAAGTATTTTTGCCTTGAAAATTTCCTAAGTGTCTTTTGAATAGAAACCGAGCATTTTTTGTCCAACTCTTCGCACTTCATTTTCGCGCTTCTACGTTATAATTTTCAAAATACCTCGTTTTTATTTATTTTATGGGTACTTAACTGTTCGTCTTATTCTACTTTGAGAAGCGAATCGTTTGTTTTACGTCACTTACGACTACGAATTGTACCTCTATTTTGAGAGTGCGTATTCTTCGTCTTACACCACTTAGGGCCGCAAATTGCTCGTCTTAGACCACTTAGGGCAGCGAGCTGCACTTCCATTGATTCACGTTGGGCAGTTGGGTTTCATGAACCTTGCCTTAGAAGTTTTTCGTCTTTTTCGCGAATTTTTCTAACTTGTGGCAGTAGGTGCTTAGCAACCCTTTAAGAAGGGTACCTTCACGACCTTGGGCACTTTGGCCGTTGCCTTCGAGCTATTTAATTACAACATTTGGGACCTTGGTCCTTGCGCATCACAAATTTTTGAGTGCTCGGGCGAGCTGGGGTTGGTGAGCTCTTCTGGGCAGTGGGCGACCTGAGGTAGCTCGCGTAGGGGGCGAGCTACGCAGGTCCAGACACTTGGCAAATTTTTCTGATTTCACAAATTCCTTAACTTTTATAGCGACGTAATTTACACTGGTTGCCACCAACATTTCTAATGCGAACCTTCGGCTAATCTATTACAGAATTCTAGTTTATTGGTAGAACTTTTTCAGGTGGGCTGCACTCCAGGTGTATGACGAGGCGTTACCTTCTGCTTCTTCTAGATCATAAGTGCCATTTATCCAGGCTGAGGTGACCCGGAACGGTCCTTCCCAGTTTGAACCGAATACACCTGGTGGGGCCATCAACTTCTTTTTCAACACTAGGTCTCCGATCTTGAATTTTCGGTCTCGAACCTGGGAGTTGTAGTATTTTTCTGCTCTGCGCTTGTAGGTGGCGTTCTTCATCTCTGACGAAGCTCTGGTCTCTTCGATCAGATCCTTCTCCACTGCCAAGGCCTCGTCATTCTTTTCTTCATCATATCCCACCACCTTCCAAGTCTTGTTCTGGACTTCGACCGGGACCACGACTTCAGTCCCGAAAGCTAGGGCAAATGGGGTCTCTCCGGTGCTGGCCCTATAGGAAGTTCTATAAGACCATAGGACCTCCGGGAGTTCGTCTGCCTAGCTCCCTTTCTTTTCTTCGAGGCGGAGCTTCAATATATGTTTCAGAATCTTGTTCACCGCCTCAACCTGGTCGTTCGACTGTGGATGGTAAGGAGTTGAGTAGTGCTTCTTGATGTTCCATGAACTGCAGAAGTCTCTCAGCTTTTGACCGTCGAACTGCCTTCCATTGTCTGTGATGATCGACTGCGGAAGTCCGAACCTGCAGATCAGGTTTTTCCAAATGAAGCCGATCATCCTTTCTTGGGTTATAGTTGTGAGAGCTTCGGCCTCAGCCCACTTAGTGTAGTAGTCTACTGCTACAACAACAAACTTTACACCGCCTCTACTAGGTGGAAATGGGCCAATCAAGTCGATTCCCCATTTCACGAAAGGCCATGGGCTGAAAACCGACTTCAGCTGGTTGGCTGGGGAGTGGATGTTAGGTGCGAAAAGTTGGCAATTTCGGCACCTTCGAGCGAAGCTAATGGCATCTTTACGAAGAGTGGGCCAGTAGTAGCCCTGCCTGATCGTCTTATATGCCAATGCTTGCCCCCAGTGTGACTCCCACAAATTCCTTCGTGGATTTCTTCTAACACTTCGGACCCCTGCTTCTTAGTTAAGCACTTGAGTAGGGGTAGAGAGAATCCACATTTGTAGAGTTGGCCATCCAGCAGCGTATATCTGGCGGCTTGCTTTACTAGCCGGCTAGCTTCCCAGGTGTCCACGGGGGTTGTTCCGTCTGTTAAATATTTTTGGATTGGAGTGCACCAATCTTCACCATCTTCACTGTCCTCCTGCCCCCCACTCGAGGTTTGATTTATTTTATAATCGGACGTCGAGGGGTTTTTCAGTGTGGTGATTACAACCTCCGTGAATTCGGCCTCACCGTCATTGGTAGCTAGCCGGGCTAAGGCATCTGCTTGTGTGTTTTCTAGCCGCGGTATCTGATTGATGTAAACCTGCGTAAACATCGAGATTAGATGCGTTGCTATCTTTTGGTAGGTCATCATCTGCTGGTTTTTTGCCTCATATTCCCCCCGGATTTGGGATATTATTAGCTAGGAATCTCCAAAAACTTGAAGATTGGTTGCCCCCACAGCTAATGATAGCCTAAGTCCCGCTATCAATGCTTCATACTCCGCCTCGTTGTTGGTTGCTTGAAAGTCGAATCGGATTGCGGAGGTGAAGACTTGTCTGTCCGGGCTGATCAGGACCACTCTGGCGCCTGCTGCTACGCTGGTTGATGATCCATCCACGTAGAGATGCCACGGAGCTATACTCCCCCTCGTCGGATCTTGTGGGAAAGTTAGCTCGACAATGAAGTCGGTAAGTGCTTGTCCCTTGATCGTTGTTCTTGGTGCATAGGTTATACCGTATTGGCTGATCTCTAGTGACCATTTCAGGAGGCGTCCGGCGGTGTCTGGGCGCTGTAGTATTTGACGTAGTGGGAACGTTGTCAGCACCTCTACCGGGTGGTCAAAGAAGTAAGGCCTCAATTTTCTAACACTCATCACCAGTGCATAAGCCAGCCTCTCTGTTGGGGTGTACCGCAACTCAGCTTCGTGTAAGACTTGGCTCACGTAGTACACTGGTAGGTGTGTTTTTGCCTCTTCTCAGACCAGGATGGAGCTGATGGCTACCTCCGATGCGGCTAGGTATAGGTACAACTTCTCTCCAGGTGTCGGCTTTGACAGGACCTGTGTATCTGCCAGGTATGTTTTGATGTCTTCGAAGGCTCGCTGGCATTCACTTGTCCACACGAAGTGGTTTTTGCGGTGGAGCTTGTTGGCTTTGGCCGCCTCTTTGTACCTTCGCGTGTTTACTTTGATTGCTTCGAAGAACGGGCGGTTTCGGTCACCGGACCTGAAGATGAATCTGTTCAGGGCTGCCCTGCACCCAGTCAGTCTTTGAATTTTCTGGACGGAATCGGGTATACCCATCTCGATTATACATTGGACCTGTGTCGGGTTGACCTCAATTCCACGCTGGCTAACTAGGTGCCCCAGGAACTTTCTGGAGTGCATGCCGAAACTGGTCTTCTTGGGGTTTAACTTCATGTTGTAGTGATGCAGTATGTCGAAGGTCTGTTTTAGGTGGTCCATGTGGTCTTCCTTCCTCAAACTCTTGACAACTATGTCGTCCACGTACACCTCCATTGACTCGCCAATGTGTTGGTCGAACATTTTATTCACCAACCTTTGGTAGGTGGCTCCGGCGTTGATGAGTCCGAACGGCATCCTTTCCCAGCAATACATATTCTTGTTGGTGTAGAACGCCGTATGTTCCTGGTTATCTGGGTGCAAGGCTATCTGGTGGTAGCCCGCAAAAGCATCCATGAACGTCATCATCTCATGGCCCGCGGCGCTATCCACTAGCTGATCAATGTGAGGCAGTGGGAAGTTGTCCTTCGGACATGCTTTATTCAAGTCTGTGAAGTCAATACAGAGTCTCTATGTCCCATTGTGTTTTTTCACCAGGACGGGGTTCGCGACCCACTGCGGACACAAAGCTTCCTTGATGAGCTTGTTGTCTAACAACTTCTCCACCTCAACAGTTAGAGTTGCGTATTTGTCTGATCCATACTTCCTTCGTTTTTTATGTACGGGTCTCCTCGCCGGGTCTATGTTGAGTCTGTGGCAAGCATGTTCCAACGGGATCCCCGTCATGTCTTCATGGGACCAGGCAAACACGTCCAGGTTGGACATCAAGAACAGCTCCATCCTCGACCGGTACGATTCAGGTAACTCAGAACCAATGAAAAGTTCTAAGTCCCTTTCCGGGTCCACTGGGAGTGCCGTCAATTCTTCCATGGGGGTGGCCTTCCTCTTTTGATTTTTCCACCTCAGGTCGCTGATGAACTCATCTCACTCCTCTTGTGACATCTGCGCAGGTTCATGACCTATGCGCGGTTCGAGGTCACATGGTTGGCTTTCAGCTCGGGCGGGTCCATCAATTGTTAGTACCTCCGGTGTTCTGCTAACTTGGGATGGTGTGGTGACTTGGGGAGTTGAGTCGACGTCCATTGGTGTTGGTTCTTGACCTCCCGCAGGTCCCCCATCTTGGGCTTCATCAACCACCTCCATGGGAGCAGGTTGTTGTTCCTGCGCAGGTCCCAACCCTTGCGCAGGTCCCAACACTTGGGTTTCTTCCAATCCTTCCATTGGTGCTGGTTGTGCGTCTTGCGCAGGTCCTGACACTTGGTTAATCTCTGACAGACCGCCTACCTCCATCATCTCAGTTTCGACCGAGGTGACGTCACCGCTTTTTTGACCTGGCCATCTTTTATCTGGAGTAAACACTCTCGGGCCTTTTTCTGGTCACCTTTTATAGTTCCGGCACCTTTTGGAGTTGGGAATTTCAAACAGTAGTAGTAGGTCAAACATGCCACTTTGAATTCATTAATAAACGGGTGGCCAAGGAACCCGTTGTAGGAGAACTGCAGGTCGACAACTAGGAAATCTATGAGCCTAGTCAGTCTCCTTTCGGGGTCCTCAGCCGATACAAGCTGGACGCTCAACCTAACACTACCTAGGGGGACGGTTACAACTTCTCTGAACCCCACTATCCTAGCATTGCTAGGTTCCAGATACGACTCAAAATTGCCTAAGGCGTCTAAGGTGGATTTGAAGAGAATGTTGGTGAATGCGCCGGTGTCCACAAGTAGTCTGTGAACTCGGACGTTCATAATGTTGGCGGTTATCACCAACGAGTCGTTGTGGGGCATCAGTACCCCTTCCAGGTCCGCCGAGGAAAATATCAGCTCATTAGTAAGCTGTGAGACGGACCTGGGGCCGGAGCTGCCTTCCTGGACCTGGTTTATGGCCCGGATTTCGGCCTTCCTTTTTCTCTTGGATATGGAGGATCCCCCGTCCTGGAGACCTCCGGCAGCTCCGATCTCCTCCTCAAGAACCAAGAGTTCTCGGGTGGGCTCCATATTTTGCTGAGGCTGGGGAGGTGCCCTCCGTCTATTCTGGGGACCAGGTTCGTCCGCTTCCTCATCCTCATCATCGGAGGTAGCCTTCCTCTCGAACCTTGGCCTCTTAGCTGGGGCCTTCTTCACGAACTCGGTCAGCTTCCCATCCTCATAAAATTTCCAGAGTTGTTTGAGGAGGTCTCGACATTCGCTGGTAAAGTGGCCGATAGCCTGATGGTAGGCATAGAATTTGTTGGGGTTGAGCTTCGTGCGGTCCTGGCGGATCCGCCTCGGCTCCTCCAGCAGGGCCTTATCTTTAACAGCCGTAAAGAAAAGGTCGACGGAGACAGTGAGGACCTGGTTGAGCTTCTCCTTGAGCTCGTCCCCCTCGCCGAAGGCCTTCAAGTTCCGGGGGGCTTTGTATGCGCCCCCGAACTTCTTCCCGTAGGGCTTCCTTTCCTCTTGGGCACCAACTTCTTTCAGTAGTGCCTCCTGCATAGCCACGAACACCCCTGCCTTATGGCGGAATTCGGTGTAACTGTTGGGACATGCGAGGTGCATCTCCTTCCAGAGGTCAGTGCCCTTCTTGAGTCCGGCCAATGCCGCGATGACCTTGGTGTCCTAGCTCACCGGCTTACCTTCCAGCAGGATTTTGTCGAACCTCTCCAGGTACTACTGGTCGGTCTCGCTCTCGCCTTGGTGGATGTTGGCGAGTCGGTGCTTCTGGGTAAGATAGGACCCGAACCCAGAGAAGTGGGCCAAGAACTCCCGCGAGAGTTGGCCAAATGAGCAGATTGACCCCGGGGTGAGTGAAGAGAACCAGCGGTGAGCTCGGTCCCCTAGGGTCAGCGGGAAGTTCCGGTATTGAGTAGAGTCGGTGGCGCCAACCGAAATCATAAAGTCTGCGTACTTGGCCAGGTGAACTTTTGGGTCGGATTCACCCTCGTACGCAGACATCATAGGGAACTGGATTTTCTTCTGGACCGGTGCGCGAAGGATGGTAGGTGCCAATGGAGACGTGGGGAAAGTGGTGGCGTCAGGTCCGCCAGACTTGGCTGCTACTTGGGCTTGTAGCATTTCGACGGCCTTTTTTAGCGAGGCCAGCTCTTCATCACGGGTCACCTCCGACAGAGGTTGCTCGAAAGCCGTGCGTCTCGTGGACGCACATCCCCGAGGTACCTCACTCTGGGGTGACCTCTCCGTGACAGGTTGGAATTGGCATCCGCCATGGGGGCCCAACCTGTCGGTGGCGGGCCTTCTCAATCTCTCATGGGCGGACCTGCATGGTTGCTGGTCGGAGTCCCCGTGGGATGCGGCTGGGGCCGCCGTCCGTCCATTTTCCCCGTATCTCGGGCCCAGACGGCCTTGGAGGACTTCCCTCCTTTGTGATTGGTGAGTGCCAGATGCCCCAGTGTAGGTCGAATCTCTTCCGGTGTGAGGAGCGGGCTCCTCCTCCACTATCTTGGCCTTGCCGGCCCTTTCCCTATGCTGGCGAGCTTGTGCCGAGCTCGCCTCCTGCTCGGTGGGGAGGATGTTGTACTCCCCCCGGGTCTGAGTGCCCTGGTGGGCCTGGTTTGCTCCAGGGCTTAGGCAGCTGGAGCTCGCCTGGGTACCAGGGCGAGCTCGTCCTGCTGCCTCTGCTGCAACCTTTGTAAGGTTGCGATAGTGCGTTGGAGCTCGTCGGGGTTGTTGGTCAGGTCCCTCAGGGCGGGGGCCAAGTCTTCTTGGGCCACCACAACTCGCGGAGGTCGCGGAGCTGCGGTGCTCTTCTGGGGAGGTGGCTGTGAGGTCTCCACCACCTGGCGTGAGGTCTCCGCCTCGGCCTGGTTTTGGTCACCTCCTTTGGACCTTCCGGCAGCTGCAGAGGTCTGTCCTTTAGCGGCTCGAGTGTTAGCCATTTTTGGGTTTTGGAGGGGGTAACTTGTTGCAGGTCACCGAGGCGGACGGAGGTCGCCGGGGTGATGATCGTCCAGCTTAGGTGGAGCTGTGCAAATTTTTGTCTAGCCTCGCGTGTGACGAATTATCCGAAATTCGGTTTATTCGTGTACACGCGGGCGTTTGAAAACTTTTTCGGGCAGATTTCGGGCAATCCAAAAATCTGGGTTTTCGTCCGGAAATCTGGGTTTTTCGTCCAAAGGAATGAATATGTATATGTATCTTCAAGTGTTCTTGAGTTTTATCAAGAACACCTTCAAATCTTCAAACCTTCAAACAAACCCTAACTTTTGTTCTTGAAAATTTTAATTTTTCAGGTTCACCAGTCCCGGCCTCCTTCTAGCGCCAAATTGTTGATAGAATTTACTAATCGTGGTTCGTTATGTGGCTTTATATCGGATTAATTCTACCAAACAATAATCTTATGATTTGTGTTCCTGGATAATGTAGAGAGAGAGAATGAGAGCTTAGAGAGAGAAAGTGGAGTGTAGGAAATGTATTCAATGAATTCTGTGATAGTTACAAGAGAGGTTTTATTTATAGGTGCGCGAGTGTGGGACGACACCTTACGAGCCTATTTGGCTTCTGGTGTTGACGAAGGTCCGTAATCTTCGTCCTGGTCCCTCACATTGCTCCCTACATCGTGCCTCATCCTACTACAATGCCTTAGACTAGATGAGCCTCATTAAAAACCTCGCCGTAAACCACCCTTGTGGATAAACCGGACGGAGGGAAAAAGAGCACAACCATCAGGATCTAGCAGGCTACAGGGCGAGCTCAGGGGCGAGCTCCGACTCCTTGTGCGGTTTCTGGACGCCATACGATGACGGACCTCGGCGAGGTCCTCATGAGGGTGGAGGGTTCCTCGGGCTAGCTGCGTGGGCGAGCTCCACCCATGTGAACTTCGTGGATCCGGATGGGCCCCGACGACCTGTTAAGCCTTGGAGATTATTCTTACGCCAGTTGTGTTAGCTCGTCATATCAATAACAATATTAATTACTATTAAACTTCAATGTTTGGCATAAATAAAATTCACAATACCAAATCTAAAGAACAGACTATTTTTTTTCTTTTTTTTTTGCAAACTCAAACTCAAGTAAATTCGATTTCTTAATTATCACTGTTATGCATATCAATATTATTTTAATGCATGTTAACTATTATTTTTTAAAATAATTGATATTTAATTTTTTAATAATAATAATTGATATAAGTGATAATGATAATTTTTTTTATATATACAATAATAATAAAAAAATTAGTACTTGAATGAATTCATATTGGTAGGACACCTCCTCCAAAACAAGGACTACTACATACTTTAACAATTCATAAATTTAAATCTAAGAATTTTAAAATCCAACTAAATAGGTAAATGCTCGTTTGCAAGTTACAACTACTTAAAATTAATTTTTAAATTATTAATTTTTCAAAAGCTACAAGAGAATGAGATGATTTTGAAAATAAGAATAAATAGCTGAAATATGAGCAACACTTGTGTACAAATTTCTACCGTAGAAATATTCATTTTTTAAAAATTCGCGGATCTAAACCGGGTCGGGTCAGATTTGGACATTTTTTTCCAAAATTCGCGCAACTTGTAGTTCCAGATTTTTTCGCTCCCAGGTATGTTACAATTTGGGCAAAGACGTGTTACAATTAGGCAAAATCTGTGTTACAAATTCTTAAAAAATTAATTTTTTGTACTTTTCAAGTAACTATAAAGAAAATATGTATTTCTGCAAGTATAAATATGTGTTACTTAATTTATTTTTATTCTCTTTGTTGATTTATGTTAATAATATGTTTTTTCGCTCCCAGGTATGTTACAATTTGGGCAAAGGCGTGTTACAATTAAGCAAAAACTGTGTTACACATTCTTAAAAAAATAATTTTTTGTACTTTTCAAGTAACTATAAAGAAAATATGTATTTCTGCAAGTATAAATATGTGTTAATTTATTTTTTATTCTCTTTGTTGATTTATGTTAATAATATGTTATTCATGTACTTAATACATCATTTAATACCTTATATATGTTATATAAAATGTAATATATATTTTTATAAGGATAAATAAATGTTTGTGCATACAGTAACACAAATTTGATCTTGCAGTAACACACATTTACTCTAATTGTAACACACATTTGCAGTAACACACATTTACTCTAATTGTAACATACATTTGCAGTAACACACATTTACTCTAATTGTAACACACATTTACTCTAGATGTAACACACATTTGCAGTAACACAAATTTACTCCAATTGTAACATAAATTTGCAGTAATACATATTTACTCTAAGTGTAACACATATTTGTTCCTCAATTTGTGTTATTATATGAGCATATGTGTGTTACTATAGGATAAAATGTAATTTTGTTAAGAATAAATATGTGTTACACATACAATGTAACATATACATGTGTTACATTGCATGAAAAATATTTACTTCTACAAAAATAAATGAATATGTGTAGAAAACAACATTTAATCTGGTTGTAACACACGTTTTGCCTTAAAGTAACATGCATTTGTCCCAACTGTAACATATCTGGGAGCGAAAATCACAAGCTGCGCGAATTTTGGAAAAAAATACTCAAATTCGACCCGACCCGGTTTAGACCCGCGAATTTTCAAAAATGGATATTTCTATGGATCTTTGACCCGTAAAAATTTGTATATAAGTGTTTGTCCTGAAATATTTAGAGCTCTATTATCTATAACTATATAATAACAAAATTTTATTCCTTTTTTGGAATTTTTTTTTAAATTCATAACCCACTTTCCAAAATTATTAATATTATTATTTCATTTAATGATATAATTAGATTTAATTAATGAAAATTTTAAAAAGACCCATATTAAAATTTCAAAAGACTAATTAACCTTATTTAAGTGACTTTTCAATTTCTTTACAAAATATAAATTAGTCATAATTCAAATTATAATGACATCAATGCATTTTCAGTAAATTATATTTCAAAAGACTAATTTTATTTAAGTGGCTTTTCAATTATTTTGCAAAATATAAAGAAGTCTTGATGACATCAATGTATTTTAATTAATTTATATTTCGATATTTTAACTTATTTCAAAAATAAAATTACACATTGTTACTCTAAACTATTTTTCTCATATTCAATTTGCACAAATATATAATAGCGATATTCCGCATCATACCTTAAAGAATCTTAGACAAAATTTATCTTTTATCTCTTTTATTTGGGAATCAACCCCTATTTCTCTATAGACCTTTATTTTAAAATATTCATATTATATATATATATATATATATATATAAACATAATAATGGCTTCCTCC
>JAPKLY010000365.1:295518-326418 GCA_026898435.1 Prunella vulgaris | reverse complement strand
ATATATATATATATATATATATAAACATAATAATGGCTTCCTCCATAGTACATATTGAAGGTGTAAACTCTTATTCAATTTTAATTGGTGCATCTCTACTATTATTCAAATTCATTGTTTTTTTTTTAAAATTTTAATTTACATTCATATTCTATGTAAAATATAATTCAAATCTAAATTATTAATTCTATTACCTTAATATTATTTATTTATTGATTTTGATATATAGTTGACTACTCGAATTTAAGAAAATTTTATTAGTATTTTCAATATTAAATATTATTTTTCAAATTTTAGTATTTTATTAGTTGAAAAGATAATATAAATATATATAAGTAATTAAATAATTATGAGATACTTATACATATATTACCTCACATAAACTACTTATTAACAAAAAGTTAAAAAAATAATAAATAACAATTATTGGAAAAATAGAATAAACTAATTAGTTTAAATTTATAATATATTTTCTCTAATATTAAAATATTATAAATATTAAATCGTGCATCGCACGGGAGAATAACTAGTTAAAAATTAAAAAGAAAATTTTATTTTATTTTGTTAATAGCATAGTATAGTGGTAATGCTCTTAAAAAATTATAATTGATTAATTTTTTATAAAATCCAATTAAATAAAAATTTGAAATATTAATTCAAAAAATAATTATATTTATAAATTAATTTATAATATTTAAATAAAATTAATTTATAATTAATATTAAATTTATAAATCATTTTCTTTATCAAAATATAATAATATGTAATTTTTATCAATTTTGAGAACCATTCTTTCTAAAATTTACCAAAGTTTTTCTCTTCTCCACTCCACCTACCGCTATTACAGGTACCGGGGAGTTTGTGTCGCATAACTGCTGCAAAAATCGCATAAATCTCCAATGACGGAAGTCCCTCCAACAGAAACCCTAAGCCCTCCAATGGACCGCAACGATTCCGACGACCAACCGAATCCGGCGCATCCATCGCCCGCCGTTACTAGCGCACCGGATAAGAGAAAGCGAGAACCGGAAACCGAACCCGACCCGGAATCCTCATCCGACAAGGCGCCCCAGCAGCAACACCCACTCTGGAAAACGAGCCTATGCTCATACTTTAGGAGCTCATCGGGTCAATGCAGTCACGGCGAAGCGTGCCGGTTTGCTCACGGCGAAGAGGAGCTCCGCCTCCGACCCGACAACACATGGGATCCCACCTCGGAGCGTGCCAAGAAAAAGGCGAAAACAGATGAGACGGCCGCGGAGGAGGAGGGTGGCGTTATGATGACCGAGGCATTGGAGGAGGGAGAGGAGGATTCGTCCTCGGATTTATCTAAATGCTTCGTGAATTTGCCTATGAAGTGGACCTCGGATAGTTTCAGGAACTTTCTTAACGAGAAGGTTACTTTTATCTGCTCATCTCTATTGTTTATGCTTCGTAATAGTATTCTTGGGCATAAGAAGTGATGGTAGATGAATTTTGTGATATATTTAAACTGCTCTATCGGATATTCACTGGATTCATGCATAACATTATACCTTGTTCTGCTGTAATCCGATTTCCCCTTTTTTTTTTCCGGACATTTGATTTGCATTTTACAAATATTCTTGATTTGCTTGTCAATGCTTGGTATAAATATTGTATCTTATTGCTACTACAGGCAATTCTCTTTAAATCGGCGAAGAAAAAGAATGGCATGAAAGTTGGGTTTGTTACTTTTGAAACTGCAGAACAAGTCAAGACTGCTGTAGAGGTACACCGGAGAACTTAATTCGGACCTTTCTTAAGAAGTATGGGATTTCCTTTTGATATTTGAGTGTTAACAGGAGCTGGATGGGAAACCTGTTGGCAATAACAGAACTTTAAAGATTTCAGATGTCATTCCACGTGCATTTGAGAAAAATAATAAGGTTGGATCGGCTGTTAATACAGACAACATTGAGGTTGATGAAGATGGCAGTTTAGTTCCCAATGGTTCAGTATCAAGGGCTAGAAGTGTACGCGATGCAGTGACTCCTCTTGCTCACATGTCCTACCCTGAGCAGCTAGAGCACAAGAAGAACTCTTTGGCTCAAACTCTCAAACGATTAGTCAGTAATTATGCCTTCTTATTTTACTTATTGGATTACATAATAAAAGTTATCTTTTTTATCTAGTGCTTTCATCTTGACATTCTTTTTAAAGTAACTTCTAGACTTCTGCATTCTACTTACGGGAAATTGCAATGTTTTTATAAATTGTAGACTCGCAATGCTCGCAAGGCGTGTCCGGACGGCGTTTCTCTTCCCGAATGGATTCTGAAGTCTAGAGAAATAGGTACTTTTCAGACCATATCACACTAAATAAAATGTTTATGCAAATTCAGTTTGGATGTTTGAACAAATAACAGTAGTGTGTCAGTGTTATATAGTTAACTGAGAAGGCAGCCTAGTTTTTAATGTGTGATGTCACTTTTCACTATATTTAGGACCTCAGTCTCTTTCACTTAAAACATAAGGCAGATGGAGAGACTAGGGTACGCAAATAGCTCCCTGTCCTAAAATAATTGCTGATATTCAGGTGGTCTTCCATGCAAGTTGGAAGGAATAATTGAATCGGTGCTTATTAATGGATACCGTAACAAGTGCGAGTTCTCTGTTGGAAAGTCCTTGCAAGGAAAAAATACAGTGGGCTTTCAACTTGGGAATTTCAAGTGAGCTACAATTTTCAAGCTGGCCAAATATTACTGTACCTGTGTTTTTTTCTGTTTAAAAATAATTTTTAAAATTCTACAGGGAAGGTGTGACTGCTGTTGAGGAACCTGTAGACTGTCCAAATGTTTCCAGAATTGCTTGCAAATATGCCTCTGTGTTTCAAGAATTTCTGCAGCAGTCACTCTTGCCAGTATGGAACAGATTGAATAATAGTGGATTCTGGCGTCAACTTACGGTATTTGAATTTAATTAATACCATGAATATTGAATGAATTAGTTGAATTTGTTGATTGTTTAAAGAATTGATGAAATTGTTCCCATTCTGAAATCATAGCAAACTATTCAAATACTATATAATATGAATGAAAAATACTTCTCCCAGTTACACTTTGTTTGCATCTAGGTTCGTGAAGGCAGGAAACCTGGCAAGATGGCTGAGGTTGACAATCCAGAAACCAGTATATCAGAGGTCATGCTCATCGTTCAGGTTCATGCCCTATCTGCTCTTCTAAATTTGATTTTTTCACGCCCCAATTTCCATGAAACCAGACTTGGCAAAAATCAGTTAGTTTTACAAAATCTTACATGCTAAAATTTGAAAATAACGAAACTCTCAACGGAAATTAGGAACGTAATGATTAGAAATAAAAGTTTCAAATAACTAAAATCCATAACCACCTTAACGACCATAATTAAAATCACTTAAAACTTTGAACCTTCAAAGTATTCTTAGCAAAACCAAAATACTTGTGTTTGATAAGTGTAGCTCTTTATTCATAAATAGTTGATCCAACATGGTAGTGTCCCACTACGAATCCTTGGCACTCCATCTTCTCATACTGGAAGGTTAAATTATTGGGTGAGCATGCAAGCACGCTAAGTGGAGCCAAGATACTCAAAAATTAAATGCTAAAAGTAAATAGTCAAATTGACACTGAATAGCAGACAACATTCACATTTAACACATATACTTTGCCACTTTATGATAGATGTATTGCCAACTTTGCTGTGAGTTGTGGGCCTTCTCAAAGCCATAAGACTTTAGTATTCCCAGACGTAGATACTTTGTTGTCTCAAGTAACATAGAGCATTTTCACATAGCATGCAACGCAAACAATTTATTTGAAGCATTAAGCATAGAGTAATGAATGCAATAAAATTCCACCAACCACTGTAGAGTACCATGCACTTGAAACACCTCAAAAGATGAACGTTGGAATGATACGTGAAAGCGTCATACAGACTAGTTCTCGTTGCCTTGCATTAAAGATCTTAGGTCATGAAATTATTATACTACAAATAAACTAATATATAACAATAAGAGACCCTACTATTAAGAAGTTATAATATAAAAGACAAACCAACATTAATCCTAAAATAGTAAAATGAATTTTCATGCATTAGGCCTTCAAAACTTTTAGGAACATCACTGTTCCTTCCTATACTTCTATCTCCAGTGTGCATGTAGTTCACTATTGTGTACACTACGTAACCTATGGAGCAATTTTATATTTGAAAGCAATGGATGTTAGTATAGCTGCCTCCATTATCAAAAGTATTTCTTAATCTCCACATCTTTTTAATATGACATAAATCATATATTTCTTGATCCCCAAAAAGATTTGTAAAGAATAAAAAGGAACATAGATGGAAACATACATGGAGTTGAGTTACCTTTGTAGAAAACAATGGTGTATGATGAAAAGTGAATCTGTTGAAGACACAAGAGCTGCAACTATATTTCTGCTTCAAGAGTAAAAGAATGAATAAGGAAAATGACTGATTTTGTTGTGTGGCTAGTGAGAAACTGAGAGAGTATAGTCTTTGACCGTGTATTTAGTAGAATAGGTGTGAAGACCAACAAAAATTGAAGGAGAATGAATGGATGACAAGCCCATTATATGATTATATTAAAAAAATTGAAAGAAAAACTGATGTAATGAATGAAATACTGAAAAAAAATGTGGTTTGATTTGGGGTATTGATGTCTTACTAATATAATTTATATGCTAATGATTATACTTTTCAAAGTAAAAAAAAGATGTAACCGGCTATAACAGATGTTTGTATTATCAGGCATCCATCATTTTGAGTGCTTTGTATGGGAAGTCATCAATGGATGTACAACTAAACAGAACATCATATGGATCTGTTATCAGTATTCTTTCTAAAATATTTTGAGCTATAAGTCTAAACTCACAACTTCATTGGTTGGTGAACTAATTTTGTTATCTATTCATATTTTTGAATGATGCAGGTTTGCACCATGGGCTCCGATGATGGAAAGGTAAAAGAGGAAATTCAGCAGTTAGCTCAAGCATTTTCTGTGGAATCCGCTAAGGAATCTCCTCCATTACCTCTAACGGCACTTGTGATTCAGGTAAATTCAGAAGAACCAAGTTAATGCTCTGTACAAAAATTTTCTTGTCATGTTATTGTTCCACTGGTTAGTAACTATGCTACTTGGCAAGATTTGTTTTTACCATAGTTTTCTCACAGGTTCTAATCAAATTTATAATTGATGGGTGCCTGTGTTTGTTATCTTATTATTTGGTGACAAACTAAATTTACATTGGACAGTGTTTAAAGGGGTGAGAAATTCTTCAGTGTTAGAACGTACAAAGAAACTACAAAGTGCAAACACAAATCCAGTCTAATCTCTAACATTATCTGATGCAAGACTTGGAACTCTTTATAAGAAGAAATATGAACACATGAGAGTGACACTAGAGGCGGATTCCCACAGTTCTATTAAAAATTATAGACCGTCTTTTTTTCTTCTTTGGAAAGTCTGAAGGTCTCAACGGATTGTCACTCTTATGGAATTTAATCATATAAGGACTTCTTTATAACTGATTAATGCTGAGGATATATATATTTCTCATAGATTATGATTTATTATAGTTAGCAAGTTTCCAAGACTTCTTCAACAACTCTTCTAATTTTCTTTTCCTGAATTTGCTTGGGACGTGTTTTTTAATCTCTCCTTTATTTTTTTTTGGTTTTACACAAGAAGACGTTTCTAGATGTCTGCTACAGTCCTTGGGCTCTCACTTTCCGGTGTAATTTAAACTATGAGTGTCCTATGGTATTGAGTCCTCGTATTAAGCTGATTTGTGCTTTAAATATTATAAAATTTTAGCCTTCCCTGTCCTTAACAGAATCATTTAGCCTTCTGTTGTGAATTTAAAGAGTGTTTTTTGGAGGAATATGAGACTGGGAATTGGAGAAAGGAGTCTGTCATGGGGTATCAACCTCTGGATTTTTGTGGTCCATGCTCCATGTACAAAATTTCTGAATCTCATAATGAGGAGTTGAGTTACTGAATTGGTAATAGATATACACCCTGTTTTCGTTGGTTTTATGAAAATACCAAACAATGAGAAGATGTGGGAGTAGGTCTCGGTTTGCTTCTAGGATATGTTTTTTTTTGGGGGGATGCGGGTTTGCCTGTTTCTCGTTTCATTATATAGACACGTCCTTGTACCCATATCGAAAATTTGGATCCTTGTTTTAGCTGTCTAAATTTTAGAAAATGAGAAGTCCGACTATTGGAGTTAAGGAAATGGAAATTCAACTGCACACACAACGGAATTCTCCGTCCCACGCCAAACGGCTGTAAATTCTCTAAATACTTCTCTGATAATCCTCAATCTAGGTTTACAAACTTATATAAAAAGTCAAACTAGGCCTATAGGCCAAATAATTAAAACCTACGCTGTTTCCTAAATAAAGCAACAGAAAATAATACCCAAAAATAGAAATAGAATGTCAAACATAAAGGAAAGAAACTGAAATAAGAACTGCAACTCTTAATACTAATTCTGCTTCTGCTTGTGGCGCCGCACGTACACCACAAGAATCCCCGGAGCCCCTTAACTGATTTTGAGTGGGCCACTGAAGCACTGCTAAAATCTTTGTCCCAAGTACTCAATGGATTGTTGCGCCCATGAACACTTCTTTGGGTTGACTACAAAAGAAGCTGTTGCTAGAATGCGGAGCACCTCTCGTAAATGAATCAAATGGGAATCCCAATCCCGACTGTATATCAAAATGTCATCGAAGAAAACCAGCACATACCTGCTCAACAACGGCCAAAAAAGATCATTCATTACCGCTTGGAAAGTCTATGGTGCGTTGCAAAGACCGAATGGCATCACCAACCACTCGTAGTGCCCGGAGTGTGTGCGAAACCCGGTCTTGGATATATCCTCCGGGGCTACCCGTATTTGATGATAACCGGCCCTTAAATCCAGCTTTGTAAACCATGTAGCCCCACTCAACTCATCAAGCAGCTCTTGTATCACAGGAATGGGATATTTGTCCGGAATTGTGCGTTTGTTTAATTCTTGATAATCGACGCAAAAACGCCAGCTACCATCTTTCTTATGCACCAACAGGACGGGGCTGGAATATGGTCCGGTGCTGGGCTGGATCAACCCAGCCCCCAGCATCTCGTCCACCATCCGCTCGATCTCAGACTTTTGCTCGGAACTATAACGATACGGGCGTATGGAGACTGGGGCAGCTCCTGGTTGTAGGGGAATTCGGTGGTCAGCTGCCCGTGTCGGAGGCAGTCCCTGGATGGGCTGTAGGACCGATGGAAAAGCGTCTAATAACTGAATAATTTCCTCGGGCAAATCTTTCGCTGTAGAGTCTTCCACCTGCTGAAGACCAAGGGGCCAAAGCATCCAACAAGTATCAATATCATTTAATTTAAGCACAGAAGAAGCAGAGACCTATCGTTTTTTAAGGCCTGGAACCCCTTGAAGGCTGTAGGTCTGCCCATGGAGCGTGAATCGCATGGCTTGTGTGTTCCAATTAATGGTTATTTCACCCAATACCGCCAGGAAAGTGACCCCCAGGATTACATCAACCCCGCTGACTGGGAAGACATGCCCCGAAAAAGTGAATGTGGTTGAGCCCAAGTTGAGCTCGACATTTGGGCATACACCAACAGTGCTAATGTTTTTCCCGTCACCCAAAGTCACTGGCAGCACCACAGTGCGATCAATTTCGATGCCCAGTGCGTCGACCACGTCCGGGGCAATGAAGCAATGAGTTGCCCCGCTGTCAACCATGACAACTACTTCCTTCTCTTTAATTTTCCCCAAAAATTTCAAGGTTTGCGGTCCATCAAACCCATATGCCGAAGCAGAGGAAAGGGACAAGGATTGGAAAGAGGAGTCTTCAGGCAGAATTGCATCTGGTGCAGCAAAAGGATTCTCAAAATTGTCAGCCTCAGCCCTCGGGTTCATCATCTGGATCCATAACAACCATGACCTTTAGTGACCGTTGTGAGCAGATGTGTGATGGGGAATAAGGCTCCTTGCATCTGAAACAGAGACCGCGGGAACGGAGGTCGCGGAATTCAGATTGCGACATTTGTTGTGATTGCTTAGGCCCCTGATTACCCGTAGAGTGCACCGACTCTGCAGAATTCAGTGGTGGAACTGCTCAAGTAGTGGGGCGGCTGAAATCCTGAGCAGGCGAGAGTCCAGAAGTAGGGGTTCGTGAAGGTAGAACACCCGTTGATCGCGTGTAACCTAAGGGGGAAGGTGGCTTTCCCCTGAAAGCTGAACGTGTGGGTTGTTGATGAAATTGTGAGTTAGGATGCAATTCCGCGAGTTCACGTTCTATTTCTTTAGCAAGGTGCATAGTGGTAGCAATATCGTCGGCGTCTTTGGAACAGATTCGTAGCCTGATTTCATTCCGAAGGCCATGGAGAAAGAGGCCCAAGGCATCTGCATCAATTAAGTGAGGAACAGAGGTCAGTCGTGCGATGAACCTGTTCACATAGTCATCGACTGTAGTAGTTTGTTGGGTCAAGGCCAACGCCTCACAGGGATTGGCACGGGGGTCATTGCCATATTGTTTCACTAATTCCAGAGAGAATCTCGGCCAGCTTAGGTTGGGACAGCGTGAACGAAGCCACTGCATCCAGTGCAGCGCTGATCCTTCCATGGCCACCAAGGCATACTCAAGTTTCATGTCCTCCGGTGTTTTCTCAATAGCAAAAAACTGTTCCGCACGGGAGAGCCACGATGATGGATCATCACCAGCAAAGATCGGTAATTCAATTCGGGGGTTTGAGACGCCTGCTGCCACCGGTGGGGATGAGAGTATAGGCGTAGAGGACGCTTCTCCAGGGGACAGCGGTTCCAGAGAGATAGGTTTCCCTTAGTCAGTGTGTTGATTGAGGCCTAAATATCAGCGATTGACGCAGCCATCGCTGCGATCGATTCCATACCCTTCTCCAACTTGTTCTCCCATGATTCCATACCCTTTTCCAACGCTGTTATGCGATCTTCCGCCTTCGTCATGGTCCGGCAGGTCGGACCAAATTGTTGGAGTTAAGGAAATGGAAATTCAACTGCACACACAAAGGAATTCTCCGTCCCACGCCAAACGACTCTAAATTCTCAAAATACTTCTCTGATAATCCTCAATCTAGGTTTACAACCTTATATAAAAAGTCACACTAGGCCCATGGGCCAAATAATTAAAACCTACGTTTTCCTAAATAAAGCAACAGAAAATAATACCCAAAAATAGAAATAGAATGTCAAAACATAAAGGAAAGAAACTGAAATAAGAACTGCAACTCTTAATACTAATTCTGCTTGTGCTTGTGGCGCCGCACGTACACCACAGGCGTATCACCGACACTTAAGTTTGCACTCATTTCAAACATGAAATACCCATACCTGTGTCCGAATAACATAGATTTTAGTATAATCTTGAAGGGTATGTATTCATTTGCATAGTTCTGATGCCACACTGAGGGTTATGCATATTTGAGCCACTATGTTCAAAAGCTTTGATATGAAGAAAGGATAGTGCTTCTCGTGCTTTTGTTTCCTTGTGATCTCTTGAATTCTAATCATACTGTGGTTCTGAACTGAAATATGCTCCTTATATGTGGTTCATAGCTTTTATATGCATGTTTGACGCATCTCAAACATAATTCTGCGTGGCATTTTCGTGCAGGATCATACTGGAATATCAAATGTTGCTCCACCTGATGCTCCTTTGCCATATGTGTTTATCCATAAAGGAGGTGATTGTGGATTGGAGATAGCTAATGATGTTGTTGAACCAAGGATTCATGATCACCTTAGCAATCTTCAGTTTTCTATATCTCCATCAGCCTTCTTTCAGGTGAAATCACCTAATGACTTTAAATGGTCAATCCTTCTTTCTTTTTTTGTTTTTCATTCCGTCCCATGAGCTTTTTTTGCTAGAACATTATGTGCGGAAATAAAAGGAAGAAGTTCATCTTGTAATAATCAATGCTAATTCGTTTTGGAAGTGTGGCAGGTTAACACCCTTGCTGCTGAGAAGTTGTATTCGCTTGCTGGAGACTGGGCTAATTTGGTCCCTGACACTTTGCTGTTCGATGTTTGCTGTGGAACTGGGACAATTGGCCTGACTTTAGCGCATCGTGTTGGTATGGTAATGCTTAAAAACCATCCTAAGCATATACATTTGCTTATTTTTCGTTTTCCTGTATTGCGAATAGGACTCAATTGAATGTAAATTAGGACATCTTTTGGTCTTAAAAACTAGAAAATGGATAGGAAATTTTAGTTGGAAAGAAGTAAATTTCCTCTAATGTTTTCATATGGTATTATATAATGTGATAGCCTTATTTAAAAGGATTGTCAGATGAAATTCTCTACTGGGCCCCCATGGTCCTATACTTTTTCTTTTTTAGTTCTTTTGATATGATAAATAATTTGGCCTTATCATCAGGTTGTTGGCATTGAAATGAATGCTTCAGCAGTTTCAGATGCGCAAAGGAATGCAAAAATCAATGACATTAAAAACTGCAGATTTGTCTGTGGAAAGGTTAGACTTGAGAGTCTCTTCATTTGTTCTTTTTCAGTTCACCTGAAGCCATCTGAAGTATAAAAGTGGACACTTGTGGAAGTCTTTTTCCATTTGTCTTTCAATTCTCATTCCCTTGGAAAACCTCTGATAACATATTGTAATTTGTGTTGCACTGACCCCAGTTTCTGTTTTATTTCTTGATGCATTATTAGGCTGAGGATGTCATTGGTAAACTGATGAAAGAGTACCTATCTTTAGCTCAAAAACAAGATGAAAATAGTGACACATTACAGAGTGAGCAGTCTGAAGAAAATTCTCCTGAAGAAACTTCCAATTCTGCTGACTCTGTGCTTGGAACCGAGGATACCTCAGCTGTTGACCAGGAGAATGGCTCTACTGCAAGTAATTTAAACGATGAAACAAAATTGGAGAAGAGTAGAGTCTTGGAAAGTAGTATTTCTCCAGTGCAGCAATTTAAAAATGTTGTAGCTATAGTGGATCCTCCACGTGTTGGACTTCATCCCACAGTAAGCAGTTTTGAAGTATTAATGTGCACTTAACCCCTCTCTTGTGTCATTGTTCTTGCTGTAGCCCCAGTCCAACACACACATTCACAGTCGGTCAAAGAATTTAGTACGAAATATCTTAATGAAATTTCTTAGACATTTGCATCTCTAGGCACAGACTGGTTCTTGAATCATTTCTGTTCTCATGCCTTAAGGTCATTACACTTTTCTAGCCACTATTTGGTTTCTGTGATGCATGTTTAAAGTTACTTCTTGATTTAATGATGACACAAGCATAGCACTGGGTTCTTTTTTAGCCTATTCGGAAACTGATCTGCTACTCAGCCGTATGATTTTATCTGGATCAGTTCATCATAATTTTTGGTTCCATGTCAGGTTAGTCTCTTAGACATGTAGTGGAGATTGGTCATCGACTTTCTATGATAGAATCTATCTTTTTGGGACTAGATTTTGCGCTCTGGCTTGTGTGACATTTAGTTTTAGTTTCTAACAAATTCCTCCACGTGCTAATAGCATTTAACAAGCTGTAGTCATTATTCCTATGGTGTACCGTTGTAGTTGTATAATCTCTCTTAAAAACTGCGATTTTTATGTTTGCGTCCTAGCTTTCTAGTGTCTGTCTTTAGTATCCTAGCTTTCCTGTGTGTCTTTTCTTTACTTATTTTGTGAATGCAGGTTATCAAGGTTCTGAGGACGCAATCTCGTCTAAGGAGGCTTGTGTAAGTTGTCCCTTGGTGATATTTTGTAGTCAGGATTGTTGGTGTTAATTTGTTCCAAATATAATCCAACTCCATTTCGTTTTTATTCAGCTACATTTCCTGTAACCCTGAAAGCCTGGTGGCAAATGCTATTGAGCTCTGCACACCATCACTTGATAAAACTGATAAAGGGAGTAACAAAAACAACTGGGGCTGGAGAAATATGAGTGCAGCTGGTCTGGCTCGACGCAGAGCTAAGTCGATGCCTAACTCTGAACCGTTCAAACCAATTAAAGCCATGGCTGTTGATCTTTTTCCTCATACACCACACTGCGAACTAGTGATGCTTCTTGAGAGGTAAATAATCGATAGGAAAACCACCTTGTTGGAGAAGATCACTTACACCTCTTAGTTTTAAATTTTTCACAGCTTATTTATTTCTTACCTCTCTGATAAGTGAGAACTAGTTTGATAGTTGCAAGTAACGCCTTATTCTGAACTGTTTTATATGTTTAAAGAATGATTTTACCCTTTGTTGCCTTCATGGTATTTTGTAAACCTGTTAGGATCATGCAAACTCCTGTCTTTTTGCTCTTGTTACAATAACTAGCCTCTGAGACCTCAGTGAAACGTGAAATGTGGTTTGTTTATTTAGGACTATGAGCAGAGAAAGCATTTCTTTTAGTATTATACCGACAGAGTAGCTATGTGATTTTTTTTTTTAATTGACCAGTTCTTCGTACGTACATTGAACATTGAAGACTAGTTGATTACAGTTTCTCTCTCTCTCTCTCTCTCTGGATGAGATGGGGGGAGAGAGAGAGAGAGCATATCTTTTTAAAGTCTAAAGCAAAAAAGCATAGGCTTAAAGTAAGATTCACACATTATTAAATAGTTGGTGTGTGGTGTAAGTAGCTTCACATTCTATCAAAAAGACATACATACAATACAACTAGTGTGTGTATGCATATGATCAGTCACTCAAAAGTGGCCGTATAGGGAAAGAATATGTTGTCCCACACCATATGGAAAAAAGCATATCTTGGGTAGGGTCCCATTTTTGCCACTCAATCAATCAACCTATGATTAATGTTTTTATACGTGTCGAAAAATTAATTATCCATATTATCTGCCATGGACTAAGTCAAGTTCTAGTGTGTTGAAACATCAATTAATTTTGTATTACTATTTTTTTTTTATAAAAAAAATCAGTTTGTCTATATATCGCATGATTATCTTGATAATTGCCCCACCCATATCGTGCTTATTTAAAAGTGTGCTGATTTTTTTTCTTTCAAAGTTGCATGATATGGTTCTTGTTCAATAATTGAGTCTCCTTCCACTCGATTCAAGATTAGTGTTTTTTTTAAAAATAATATAATTAAAGTATTTTGTGGGGTAAGATTAATCTTGTTTTTGTGTCCTAAATTGTACAGATTATGCGTCTTTAAAGCAATCATAGACCTGATGAGCCTTACAACTAGCTTCATGTTTTGGCACATGTATATATTTGTAGAGATGAAAAAAAAATATTAATCTCATTTTTCTATGAAATTTACAAATTCCTAAATTTCATTTCCTAGTCAAAATCTATTCCGCTGCTACAAAAGAAATCACATTCACACGGGTATGGAGCTCGGTCACAATCTCCATAATCCAATTGGTTCAACTTATTTTTTAGGGGTTTTAGTGTTCCAAATTGATAAACTTTTAGAATTCCAATTCAATTTTGATATCAATAACTATCTGATTCATTCTAGGTTGTAACACAAAAATAGTAAATTTTATGATTTGATAGTGCACCCAATTGTAGTCATAAGTCAATAAATTTGTGTTAATTATTTTTATTTTTTTCATAATTTTATCTTTATAAATTTTGGTGTGTATCATCGGTAAGATATGCATTTGGATTTTTAAACACTATTTTTATTTCAATTTTGATTTTTTTTTTCAAAATACACCGTAACGTGTAAAACTATATTTTCTTGCAATTAGAAGTATTATTGATTACTTCTTATGATTTTACTGATTACATTTTTTTAAAATTCAAGTGCATACAATACACATGTGCATAGTAGTTCATCTTATAAATTTAATCAAACAAATTTTTTATGTTCAAATTATTAACTCTAAATATCCAATATCATTTATATATACACATATTTTACAATGACATGAAAACTATAAAACCTTTAACTTTTATTAAAATTAGAAAGTTAATTTATAGCAAAAACGAAATCAAACTTCCTTGTATTTTGCACTTCTGTTCCAGTGAAGTTCAATACTGTTCTGCATGATTTGAAACATATATTTAAATAAAGGCTTAGTCTTGTATGCACCCAATTACATCGTGCAACTAAAGTTCATTTTTTAAAAATTACACAAAATACTACTGAAAAGTTAAACATGTTATTACTGAAAAGTGTATCTTTAGTGGTTTAACTTTTCAGTAATAAATTGTGCAATTTTTTAAAATTAAACTTGAGTTACACGGTGTAATTGGTGCACAAGAGACTTACTCTAAAATAAAACACTACTAAATTAAAACTTTCCTTGTTGAATTATATTCAAATATATGTAAAAATCTAATCGTGAAAATGATAAAAATTGAAGTCAAACTATTAATTTTTATACTTTATACGAGTTGATTCGGAGACTTATAAACTAGATATTATTGCATTTGAGTTTGATTTCATTCATCTTAACTAGCCTTTACAATGAGCTAAAACATTTTTTTGTGTCGAATCGACCTACGAATAACTGAGAACAAATTGACTTATTTGACATCCTTAAATTTCTTCGGTGAATTTGTTTAGATTTTAAAACAAATTCTACATTTTGAATCGGTTAAATTTGAATGACAACAAAATACACTGATTTTGGAATTTTACTACAGAATAAAACTTTGCTAATATTCACAGTAATACTGGAAATTTGACGTGCTCCTCATTTGAGTGAGTAACCAGATTTGATTCCAGAATGAATTAAAAGAGATATAAGGTGGCGTGGAGATAATTCTTGAAGTATGAACTAACTTTTAACTATTAATAACTACTCCCCCCGTCCATGATAATTAGTGTACCTTAGTTGTGCACGGTTATTAAGAAAAAATTGATGTTGATGTGTAAAAGTGAGTGTATTAGGGTAAAGAAGTGTTAATTATTAATAAAGTAATTGATGTGATGTGTAAGAGTGAGTATATGTGTATAAAAAAATTAAAAAAATGATTGAAAATTTTCCATTTTGAATATGTAGACTATTTATTGTGGACGGCTATTTAAGGCAACGTGGACTAATTTTTATGGATGGAGGGAGTAACATTTACTGATAAAAAAATACTGTATTATTACATTATTATTATAAATTTCTTTTATGCTATAAGATATTGAGAATCGTACTAGTAAAAAGTATTAGAATTAGAATTAATTGAATTTTAAATTCACTCTTAAATTTATAAATAAATTTATAACATGCAGTATCTCTTTTGTGCACATTATCATCCACTCCGTGTATACTTAACAAGCCGCCAACCTCCGCTAGCCAATATTTTTTTAAATATATTCATAGAAATGCATATTATACGATAAATAATAAATTTAAAACATATTTAATAATTAAAAGTATTTTTTACAGAATGTAACAAGTCAACAAATATTAAAATCTATTTAGTCCAACTTCTAAATGAAACACAAAAATAGAAAAATACATAATACGAATAAATTATGAAGTAGTTCAATTAAGTTTCTACTTTTTAGTAATTTAGTTTCTATTTTTTAATTTTAATTTGAAAAAAAAAAAAAAAAAAAAGAGTAATGACAGCTTGGGCGGTGCTAAAGCAGCCTCGACGGCACCAAATGTATTGACCGATCTTTTTCAGCATTTGGCCTAGGTGTTGACGGTCGCCATTTACATCACTGGTTTTAACAAAATAGTTATAGTAATTATTTTGGAATATGATTTTTTTTCTTGTGACTTAGGCCTCTTTTTTATATTGGTTATACTAACTCTCTAATTTTGATTTTAGTCTTGTAAGTTTACCCCTTTTTTATTTTGCTCCTGTAAACTTATATATATATATTTGGTTATGTGACATCCCCACATTCATGTACTTAAAAGAGGTAAAGTTATAGCATAAAAATAAAAAAAATATAAATTACAGGATGAAAATCAAAATTAATTGGATCAAAATAAAAAATAAGTAAAATTAAAAGAAGAAAATCAAATTTTAAATGTTGTAAATTATAGGATGAGAAAAATAATTTTCCATAATTATTTTCACCACAATTACAGTAAAAACTATATAATTATTCAGTAAAAATAATTAAAATTATTTAAAAATATATTTGAATGACACGCCACATCCATTCAAATTAAGGCTAATAACGTAATTAGACCTTTGCTCACAACATTTGCATGGCCGAAGCTGAATTATCAGCATCAGCATCACCGCCGTATAATAAGAAATTCCGGGACGTGTAAACAAATTTTCAAACATTTGGGGACCATATCGTAATTAAACCTTCAGGGGTATTTGTGTAACTACAAGCAAGTATATAGACATGCATTTATGTACGTTAACTTCTCGGCAGTGGGTGAAGAGTGAAAAGAGCCCGCACTTTTGGTGTTTCTTTCTGGGAAAGTGGAGCAAAGGCCCGCAGCCGGCCCGAATTCTGCAGAGAGCTGTATTTCCTCTGCACGCCATTAATGTGAGAGTAAATACCATCGAAGCCTCAACTACTACTCTCTTCATTAATTCTACTTCAATTAGTATTTATACTCCGCGTTTCAGTATTAAAGATTCTCTGTTTCGGCACTCTCCATGGCAACTCTAGACAAGAACTTGCAGTTGAATGATGGGATTACTTCTGCTGGTGTTTCGATCCCTCAGGTAAAAGGGTTGTCCTGTTTTTGCTTTCCCCTTTCTTCATCATATCTTTGTTAGGAAGATCAGGGAATTTGGGAAAAAGAGGAAATGATTAAAATAGAAATTCTGGTTTTAATTTTTTTTTTTGAGTTCTATTGATTGTCTTGATTCAGTAATGGGGTTTAATGCGTGCCCCCCAGATTATGAGTTGTTCTGCTGTAATTTGTATTTTTATTTTCGTGTATGTGAGCTGGGAAGAATTTGATGGATTAATATCACTGAGTAGGTGTTAAGTGAGACACAACATAATTTGAAAAATGAAAATGGATGTTAACTTGTGCTAGTTTGTGATGATGCGATGATGTTCTAGCTTTTTAGTGGATCATTATGACATATAATTATTTGGGACATGATCCAAAGATTGATCATAAATAAAGAGATTTATTTTCTATTAAATTGGTATGTACACTGTTACTTTGGCTGCTTCAGTTCTATATGATCATGTGGACTCATAGGCATAAATAAATGCTCAATAATGGTACTTCAAATTATATTTTGCCATCCTGTTTTTTGTTCTGTTGAGCAGAAAAGCAAAATTTATGCTATGATTTAGTAGTTACTAGTTAGTTAACTGGGTCACTTGTATTATTGTGAAGTATGTTTCATGATTTCCTTAGTGTTTCATCTCACTTTATTAACTGAAGATCAGATCATGATTTTGAGATTTCCTTATTTTTCGTTGTGCAATTTATGAAGCTCTCTGGAGGGTGTGTTCTACTGATCATGTGGAGAATAACTACTGAAACTTCTTTTACAGATGGAGAAATCTCCGGGACTGACCGGAGAAACATCACAGGGCAAACAGTCTAGAAAACCGAACCTTTTCTTGGAGATACCTAACAGGCCTCTGGAGGTGTCTCCTCAAGAACATTTGCAAATAAACATGCCACCCACCCCCAAAAGAGTGAACTTTTTTCTGACACCTAGCCCTTCCGCTTCATTACTAAATGAATCTTCTGGACCCTCTTCAACCAGAGGTATTTCATCCATCAGGAGCCTCTTGCCTAAGTTGAGCTTCAGGAACTGGGGTTCTAATTCAGACGTGGATAAGTCCGCAAATCATGATCCCGGTTCTTCACTTGTCGTCACACAAGATAAATTATCAATCACGCGATCATGGTCGTTTTCTAAGATATTTACACCAAGAATTAAGAGAACATCATCTTTGCCTCTATCTGAGATTGCTAATTCAAATTCAGGCCCTGGAAGCATTAACAGCCATCTCACAGTTGATGTAAGCTCTTAGAAACTATGTTTGCCTTAACTCTCTCTGAAGCCTAGTAATAGGATTGATATGTGAGCTTAACATTTGGTTGTTTGGTGTTCGTTTCTTAAGGTAAAAGAAGTTCGCCCCATTCCTCGCTCGATTTCCCTCCCTGTCATCAACAAGGAAAAAAAGAGCATCCAGAAAATGAATTCTTTCTTTCGTGTGATCCCATCGACTCCAAGAACAAAGGTTGAGGACTCTCAAGTGTCGACGGCTACATCAGGAGATGATGGTAATTAATAGCTTGGATTTTATAATCTTTGCTTGTGACTTACAGGCATTTATATTTGTTTTACTGATAAGAATAAGTTTCACAATGCTAGAATTTTGGTGATCAATATTTTCTTCCAAAAGTTTGTGCTGTTAGCTATATCATTATCATTGGTCGGACTTTGCCTAAAGTTGTTCAATTTTCTAGAAAACAATGAAGATGATGGAGAAGATATACCTGAAGAGGAAGCAGTTTGTCGAATTTGCTTGGTTGAACTATGTGAAGGTGGAGAAACTCTAAAGATGGAATGCAGCTGCAAAGGTGAACTTGCTCTGGCTCATCAAGACTGTGCTGTAAAATGGTTTGCAATCAAAGGCAACACGACGTGTGAAGTTTGCAAGCAAGAAGTTCTTAACCTACCAGTCACACTCATACGTGTTCAAAGCTCCATAAATCGCAACTCCAGGCCATCTAATATCACACTGCTCCAATTCAATGGATACAGGCAAGTGATGCCACAACCTTTTTAAATTTGACATAAACTAGCATGAACCTGGTTCACAGACCCGAGATGTGCGAATTCCAACTTAACCATACTTATATCTTCAATGCAGTGTGTGGCAGGAATTGCCTATACTTGTCATCGTTGGAATGCTTGCCTACTTTTGTTTTCTTGAGCAGCTATTGGTAAGATGAGCTTTTGTCAAGTGTTGAAGGTTACTATGATTATTCTCTTGTCATATTTTCATTTGAACGCAGGTTAAAAAATTGGATACAAGTGCAATCGCTATATCACTTCCATTTTCTTGTGTGCTTGGCCTCCTTTCAACCATGACCTCTTCAGCTATGGGTATGTCCTAACAAAATTGCAATAAATGTGTGGGAATGTCCTAACAAAATGGCTAACATTCTTCATTTTTCTCTCATTTCTTGCAGTGAAGAGAAGATATGTGTGGGTGTACGCTACGACTCAATTCGTTCTTGTTGTTCTCTTCGCTCATATCTTTTACAATGTGGTGAGGAATTCTTTCAGACACAGATACTTCCTTCATTAATTTATATGAAGCAGAGTTTCATCTTTCTTGCATTGCATGGAACACCACATTTCTTTTCAAGCTTTAATCTTTCACGTGTTTGATATATGTAGATTCATGTACAAGCAGTTATATCAATTCTTCTATCCACATTTGCGGGATTTGGTTTGGCGATGAGCGGAGCAAGCATTATTGCAGAGTTCATCCGATGGAGAGAACGACATCGTGGTGTCTCCGGTCGAGCTCCTCCGCCTAGTCTAGTGGCAACGCCGTCCTATAGCAGCAGTCCTACTACTAGGCGTCGTGGAGATGGATCTGAAAACCCTTCATCTTTAAGTAGGAACTGAAGATGAAGAAACATATTCCAGTGTTTCATTACCAATGTGTTTTTGTATCATATCAAGGGAGAAAGATTAGGACCATAAATCATCAAAAAGATTCAAAGTATTGATGTATATTATTATTATTGACGTTCTAATATGCACTTGAATTTTTTAAAAAAGGTCTTAAAAATCCTATTATTTTCCAAATAATAAGTACAAGCGAAAGTGAGTTTTGCACCCTTAATTTGTAAGAATTTGAGTTTTCTACGCACTTCATTTTCTATCCAATTTTAAATTTTTAACATAATAAGAGAGAAAGGCTCATCCTTAATTTTATTTCCATTTTACGGTATTTATATATCTGTTGTAATATTAGTGAAATTGAAAGCAATAAATGAGACAATATTTGGTAACTCAATTCGTCACAAGGAGTACATCTATGGACGACCAGATCAGGAGATATCTCAATAATAATACGAATGATGAATTGTACATTTTACATTGTAAATACATGTATATATATATATATATATATGAATATAACCCTAACTAACCTAAAGCCCACTAGGTCAAGGCCCAATGGACTTAGCCAATTACTAATGTCCACAATATTATTTAATATTTTATAACACTCCCCCTTGGACATTATAATTGTAATTTGGAAGAATACATTAGCTAACGGGAAGAGTATAACTATTGATCTTCGGGATCCCATCTTCAGGATTGTTTTGAAGTCGATACTCCCCCTGAAGATAACAATCTTCCAAGTCGACGCATCCCAATCCAATGAACATACTTTTCAAAAATAGACGTAGGAAGGGATTTAGTGAACAAATCTACAGGATTATCACTTGAGCGTATTTGTTGTATTTTGATTTCACCACTCTTCTAGAGTTTGTAAGGATAAAAGAATTTAGGAAAAATGTGTTTCGTCAAGTTCCCTTTGACAAAGCCATAACTCATTTGAGCAATACAGACAGCATTGTCTTCATAAATTATAGTAGGATTTATGTCATTTAAAGGGATATCGCACGAATCGTAAATGTGTTTTACCAATGATTTCAACCAAACACATTCTCGTGCAGTTTCATACAGAGCTATAATCTCTGAGTGGTTTGAAGAGGTGGTCACCATAGTTTGTTTAACAGATCTCTATGAGATGGTTGTACCACCACAGAGAAGACCGTAACCAGTTCGATATTTGGCATTGTGGGGATTAGACATATAGCCAACATATAAATAACCTACTAGTGTTTTGTCTTGGTTTCTATGATAAAATAAACAAAAATTTTGTAAACCTCGAAGATACTTTAATATGTGTTTAACATCATATCAATGTCTCCTTGTAGAAAAGACACTGAATCTTGCAAGTAAATTTACTACAAAAACGACATTCGATCTAGTGTTGGTATCTTCTATAGGTCTAAATAAGTTCTTTTCCACTTCAAGGGAACAAACAACTATTGGTGTACTTTAGTGGATGAGATTTGTCCATATAAAATCTCTCCAACACTTTCTTTAAGTAGGTTGACTGATGTATATAGATTGCTTCAGGAAAATGCTCGATCTACAGGCCGAGACAAAACTTGGTTTTGTATAAGATTTTTCATTTTGAATTTAACTTTTAAGATTGAACTAGCTTCTTCAACCTTTTTCCTTCTTCAGGAGGAATTCACTAAGTCGATTAAACCATATTCGACTTTATTGTTTTAAAATATATAATTAAGGTTGTAGTTTTATACTAAACATACCACGATCTTCCTTATTCCGCATCTGGGGAATCTTTAAATCCATCAGATATTTTCATATAAATATCAGAATCTAATGATCTGTATAAATAATTTTACAATGTCCATCAACTGCATTTCTAAATTAATTTAATTGCCAGTGATATACGGCAAAACTTTATAATATTCAAAACAAGAGAATATGTTTGATCACATCAAACACAATAATAGGTCTCTGCGAAAAACCCTAAAGCTATTAATCTCGCTTTGTATCTCTCATTTTCATTATTTCATTTTGTTTTCGTATAAATAACCATTTATATCCTACATGGACAATTTTTTTTAGGGGTACGTACGATAAAACAAAATACTTTATTTATTTTGCGAGTCTAGCTCTTCCATATTTGCTTCTTTCTATTGTATCTAATCAAAGTGCTTCGGGCACCCAATTTAGGTACTGGATCCAGATTTTAGAAAGAGCAACTATGGGTACGAATATGTTGTCAACAACAGTGATATATTTATCTCCTGTATTTATTTATTTTAAGATTCATATAAACCAGATCTTCATCATTTCCCAAAATATATATTGATCTGGGTGTTCCACAATCCTAGTATTTTGATTGCTATGTGCGCGTGCTTTTTACTAGGATTTCTGTCTTCAGGACAAATCTCTTCAGGAGATTTCAAGAGTAACTGAATATTTTATTAGCTTTAAATTACCATGGTTTTGTGTAAGGAGGTCCATTACGCTTCCGGCGTAGAGGGGCATCAATATTATTTGATTTCATTGTAACATCAACTATTTGTAGTCACTTCTTTATAATTAGTAATAAATTTGATAATGCATCTGGCATATTACTTGCTAATTATTGCAAATGTATTTTCCTATGAACTTCTAGTTCAATTTGACTAGTGCTTACGTCGAAATATTTGAAGATCTTTATTTTCTTTAGAAAAGTTTCTCGGCATTCATTAAATTTTGATTTCTAATCTCCCCCTAAGGCCGAAAAAACGATCTTCATTAAATGTGCAGTCAGCGAACCGGACCATAAAATGATCCCCTATCAAAGGCTTTAGGTATTTCAAAATAGATTGAGATACAAAATTAATGTGTATACCTAGATTCCTTTGTGGCCCATTGAGGTACGCTTTAAAAGTAATATAGAAATATATAATGCACAACTAAAAAAAACTCGTAGATGGGAAATGATTATTATTTTCGACGCACTAGTTGTACAAAGGGAATAATATTTTATGCAGTAGGTCGGATTTAAGCTACATGTAAAATTTTATGCCCCAACGTGTTGCAGTGAAGTTGGAATTTCTATAATAACTATCTAGCGATTAATCTGATGCATCATACTAGTGTGGACTTAATATTTTATTTTGATTTCCCACTATCATATAATAAAAAACTAAATGTCTTTAATGTGAACTCGTTCTCACTAGCATTATATATTCGATGAATTGAATTTACAATTTGAGAATTGAGACACAATCTCAAATGATTTTGTAAATAAATTATGCAATAAGACATGTTGATAATACATATAAGTCCATTGTGAAGAAGAACCAATTATGACCATAATTTAATAAATAGTCCGGATACTATATATGTAGTCCACAAATAATCTCAATTGACAAAAATATTAATAAAATATAGGAGATTCAATTCCAACTTTAATATGAGACTGTCATACAATAAGTTTATACTTAGACTTATCTCACAAATAAATTCAATTACAGAAGAGTTTAAGTCAAGTGACATACTCTTTTCTTAAAAAAATATGACAAATTATGTTATATTTTGGATAGACAAAAACACCGATGCTATAATTTGAAAGAATTTGCATCATGAATTTCTTTAAGTTAAGTGTTAATGGAGATTTAGAAGGTCTGATGTGTAGTAGCACAATCTACTAAACACAAAAAATTATTCATCTCCATAAGCACACACTGATATGCACAGATACGAGGAATACTAAGGAGAGCCAAGAATACAGACACTGATTTATCAGCCACACAAGGAATCACTTAGGTACTACGATATCTAATACGTATAAATTTGTAGACAATGGTGATCGACAATTGAGGTTGACTGAAAAATAAAGCATAAATAGGCAATCTATAATGTCAACTAGTATCATGAAACATAACAAAATCAAAGCCAGTCAAAACATGATGGGCAACAATAGTGCTGAATAATAACAAATAAGGTCTAACATAAAAAGCAGATAATCAGCATGTAGGTATCGATCACTCATTGTCTCCAAAGTCGTCAACGGTCATATCATCACCCAAAATGTTATCTTTGTCTTTGTCAAAGTCTGCTTCAGGCAGGTTGGTATAATGTGATTCACCTTGAGGGGTCTTCCCCTTTTTTTGTCTCTTAGCATCTGCTGATAAGTATCCACCAGATGTTTTAGAGTACGACATGTGCGAGACCAGTGGCCATCGCATCCACACTTGTAATAGATTTGTTTATTCTGAAAAATGTGAGCTCGATTGGGGTGTAGGATTTTGATCTTGAGATACACCCTTTTTATGTCCTTGAGTTTGTACATCTTTTGCATTTTATTGACCATCACCCCAATCTCGGCCTTGTCCCCTACCACGGCCTCGACTTCGAGTCGATCCACGATCCATATTCGCATCAAATTCCCTTTTCACGTCTACGTTCTCTAAAACTTTTCCTGAGCAGTAGCATGTGCTTCTGGCACTGCTTGTGAGCCAGCTGATCTTGCATTATGATTTTTCATAAGCATTTGGTTATGTTTTTTTGCAACTGAAAGTGCAGATATCAGCCCAGAGTGGGAGGTATAGTTTTTGGCCTTGTATTGCTGCTGGAGTATAAGGTTACTTGCGTGGATAAAGTTTTTGAAATAACTTAGCATCAGCGATTTATCTGTTTATAAAGTTTTCACAGAGATACGATGTCGTGTAGGCTTGGGGAAGGATCACAATAGTTTGTTGTTGAAAACGATCCTACAGGAATGTCCATAAAATATTGGATTCCTTTTCATTGAGGTATTCGTTTGTGAGATCTTGGTTGAGATGATGTCTCAAAAAAATCTGAGCTCTTGCCTTCTGGGCAGGTGTGGATTTTGATCTTTGTATTATGGTGTTGTTTAAAAAAATATTAGGCGGGCTAAGAGTATTAAAAAAAAATTGAGTCCTAATTAGGGGGTATAACTTGAACTTGAATTTTATTACTAATTCATGACCTTTATTAATGGGGCTTCAGGCCCAAATAATAGCAAAATAAGTTGCCTATTTATTATCAGGCCCTAAAATAAATATAATCCATTAATTTTATAAATGAGCTTCAGGTCCAAAAATATTAATAATTAAGGTCCAAAGCAAATAATTATTAGTAGTTTGGACTTCAAGGTTAATGATAAAGCCCAAATAACAAATTAGGACCCATAGGAATTAAAAAAAATATGCCCAATTAAATAAAGAGCTCAAATAAAAAAGCAACCCATATAAAAAATAAAAGGGCCCAAGATAAAAAGGAGACCCAACCACTTAGAATTAAATCATAAAGGTCTAGGCAACTAAAAAAAATCGCCAGAAAGAGGGCTGCACAAATTTGTCTAAGGACCAAGGATGAAAATATCTCGATATTTCCCCGATATATCCACGATATATCCATTTTTTGTAGTCACCGATATCAATATTGGGTAGAAACGATATTTCCATAATATTCATTAAAAAAATAAAAAATTTTGGTAAATATCAGCCTGTAATATCGATATCACTTATTTTTTCCACAAATTAAACCAAATATCGTTAGATATCGAGTAAATATTGAAAGATATCGAGGAAATATCAAAAGATATCAAGAAAATATCGATGAATTTCAGGAAAAACTCCAAAACAATAGTGTATGTATATAAATTTGTCATAACTGTACAAAATTTTAAATTCTTTTGTTAAATTTATGTATTAAATGTTTGCTCTTAAATTTTTTATAAATTTAAAATTACCGATGTCGATATATCCATCAATATTTCTATAAATTTAAGATCTCGATATTTCCATCTATACCGATATTTTGAACCTTGTTAAGGACTCAGTTAAGAAATAAGAAATGGGAAATCCCCTGTTTTGTGATTTTTCCGGCGGGCTTTAGCGAAAAATCCGCCGTCTTGGAGGTAGTGCGATGGCTGTCGCCATTGCCGGCGCGCGTCGCCGTAGGAAGGTGCAGTGCCATCGCGTAGGTGCAGCGCCGTCGTTCGTCGAGGCCGCTCCAGGGGCCATCGAGATGCCGGCGCGCGTCGCTGGTTTTCACACATCACGTTGTTGCCGCGTCGGTACCGTTTGTGAAGTCGCCTTCGTTTGCACAGCACCGTCGTCCGTGACGGTCGGATTCATCGACGATTCACATCATGAGATTGCCGGTGCGAATTCACACAGCTAGAGATCGCATCATCGTTGTCACATCGTGTAGCACAGTCGCGCTTGGTCATCCGTTCACTTCGTCGCGCACCAGAGACCGATGCCATCGCACACCCTTCGTCTGGCCGTAACAGTGGCTGACACATCCGGCGTCATCGTTCGTCGAGGCTGCTTCAGGTGCCGTCGATCGTCATGGGTTCACTGCCGTGAACGGTGGGGCCGGCGTGTCGCCGTCGTGGATCGCATAATCGTGCAATCGCTCCGTCGATGTCTTGTATCGTCGTTTGCCGTTGTACGTCGATGGCAGGCCCGTTCCGAAAATATAGAGGTCCTGTGCAACATTTTAAAATGAGGCCCTAAATTACATAGTATAGGAATACTGCTTCAACAAATATTTTATTTAATATTATATCTTATAAATAAAAATTAGTGTAGTGAATTGTACTACAAATTAACTGAAAAATTACAAATAAAATATTTTTGGTATTTTTTTGGAATGAAAAATTATAATTAATATAAAGATTGAAGGGAGATGACATGAAGATATTTTTGGTATTTAGAATGAAGATGAACGAGGGAGATGAGAGAGAATTTTTTAGAGGGAATAACTAGAAATTTCTATATATCATTCATGACACCCTTCACGTATTATATACCAAATTAGAAGGACCACAATCCTTAAATGAAAATGCAAATAAACAATTAAAGTTATAAAAGACACTTGTAAGGTAGAAATCTTCTAAGGACAAAAAAAGTGGACAATTTAGATGCTCTCCATAGAAGCTCCATGATCATAAAATTTCATTTAAAAAGTGTCATCCTGCGAACGCTCTTAGAAGCAAAATCATCAAGCAAATCTTCATATTGCACTTTTTCCAATATATCATTCTCAATTGCTATCAATGCTAATTCATTTAGTCTCTCTTGTGACATTGTAGACCGCATATAAGTTTTCAACAACTTCAATTTGGAAATACTTCTCTCTGCAGATGCAACTGTCACAGGAATAGTTAACAAGATTCTATATGTAATAATAGTATTTAGGAAAAAAATTACCTTTCAAAAATTTCAATATTTCCATTGGCCCCATTTTGTTGGCAGGCAAAATTTCTCTTAATAACTTCAATTCCACACACAATTCATTGCCATCAATATCAGATTGTCCTTTATTTTCAAGGATAGACTCAAGATAACCACGATGGTACTTTAGAGTGACATCATCTAGTGACTGCAATTTATGAGAAGTGAACAAAAATCAAATTTTTTTTCATATATTTGATATTGATCAAATATATTCTTGAGAGAAACAATAGCTTGATCAATAATATATAAGAAATAATCAACTCTAAATGATTCCTCAGTAGATTGTGGACCCCTGGATGTAGCATTATTTGAGTTCTCATCAAAAAACTTTTTTCTTTTAATTTCACGCCTTTGAGAGAATACATGATCAATGTTAATTTCTATAGCTATATCTTTAGCAACATTCAAAGCATTCTCAAAACCTGTCTCCCTGTATCGCTCAAAAAAAGAAATCAAACCCTTTATTTTTTCCATTGCAATATCAATGAGCATATTTTTTGATTGTAAATGTTGACTAACCAAATTCACAACATACAAAATTCCAAACCAAATAATAAATGCCACAAAAAACTCATAATCACCAAGCTCATTTATAGCTAAAGATTTAGCTTCACAGTTTTATGATCATTCTCACTACTTTCGGCTACTTGAAGCAATGCTTCACGTATTTCGGGCAATTGGTTTCTTATAGCTTTAACACTATCAATACGACTTTCCCAACGTGTTGTAGACAATGATTTAAGAGTTAGACCTTTAATATTTTCCTTCAAAATTTGCCATCTTTTTGTAGAATGTGCAAAAATAGTATATATACGTTGTATGGTGCTAAAAAAATTCCTAGCTTTACCACAACTATTAGCCATATCACACAAACTGAAATTAAGACTATGACAACCACAAGGTGTGTAAAAAGCTCTAGGATTTATATTTAATAATTTTCTTTGTACACCTTGATGTTTTCCTTTCATATTTGAGCCATTGTCATACCCTTGTCCCCTTACATCATCAATTTCAAGATAGAGATCCTTAAATTCAGCTTGTAAAACATCAAAAAGCTCCTGACCTATAGTATTGTTCACATTTAAAAATTCCAAAAAAGATTCTTCAATAATAATAGGACTCGAAGACACATCAACATATCTTATTATAAGAGACATTTGTTCTTGGTGACTCACATCAGGTGGACAATCAAGAATAACAGAAAAATAATTTGCTTGTTTTATGCTCCTAATGATCTCAGACTTAATTGCAGAGCCAAGCAATTGTATTAATTCATTTTGAATTCTAGGACCAAGATAATGAAAATGAATTTTATCATCAGTGATACATCGGATATGCTCTTTAATAAATGGATCAAATTCACCCAACATTTCAATTATGCCCAAAAAATTACCATTACTATTTTCATACAATTGACTATTACTACCACGAAATGCAAGATGACGCTTTCCAAGGAATTTCACAGCACATAATATTCTAAACAACACATTTTTCCAGTGATCCTTTTCTTTCTCAAGTTGTTTTTGTGTCACTTTGTCAATAGTCTCATTCTTTTGAAATCTATGACGTAAGTCATACCAAGTAGTCATATTCTTAAAATGCTCCATACTATTCTCATGCTCCTTAAGTCTTGTACTAGCATGTGTCCAATCATAAATCCATCAGTAGCTAATTGACCATTTCTAAGCCCTTTTCTAAATATTTTACAACAAAAACAAAAAATTTGATCAAGCTCTTTGGAATACACCAACCACTCTCTGTCACATTTCTCACCATTTGGTAATACTCTCTCATATAATGTCGAAGAGAACCGTTTTGACAATCTATTTTTATGACCTTTTGTTACAGACGAGTCTCTTTTAGGGCCCTTAGCTACTAAAAGATCAATCATTTTAGCACTAAGTCCGTCCCAAGTTCTAGGATCAAAGATATCAGGCAAACATTCAACATATACATCATTATCAGTATCACTAATCAGATTAGTACCACTGTTAATAATATCATCCAAATTAACATTGTCTACAAAAATATTTTCATTAAAATCAACATGGTTATTATCAATAACATCATTCAAATCAACACAATCATCATTCAAACTAATAGAATCATTGACATTAACATCATCAATGTTTGTATTTTCATTAGAATTATGTGATTCTTTTAAAAAAAAACTTGTCAAGAGCTCCTCTTTGAGATTGAGTTAGCTCTTCTTGCCTCTTTTTTTTCTTCCGTTTTTCACACCCAGATTCATATTTTTTAATTATAGGAGGCATGGTGAAATTAAAAAAAACTCATAAATTAAATAATAAAAGGATAGAATAAACCTGGAAGTGTTTGACTACTCTCAGTCATTAATTCACCAAGAGCTTTAAGCCATAGCGGAATAATTAATCTAAATTAGACGGAGACGATCTGCAATTCCCTTGTTGAAATTTCAATCCTCAAGCTTCAAACATACATATGGATTAAGGATTATCATTAACCATCGCACGACCAACATAAATTAAAACAATTTTGGCCGTTCGACACCATAAATTTGGTGATTTTTTTGAGAAAAAATTTATTAGCTTTAAATTGAGGAGAAAAATACAAGATTTTAATGCTCAGAATCCGAGAAGATAAAAGGTTTTTCTTAAATCAGATATTAGATAAATTAAGAAGAAGAAAGAAGATTGGACCCTTAAAATTTGGGGGCCCTGTGACATGTCACTGGACACCCCCTAATGAACGGCCCCATGGTCGACGGGTGAGTTTAAAAAAAAAAGGGTTTCGATTGCAAGTAGAAGCAAGAACAGATCATAGATTATTAGAGTTACGTTCTGGGTTTCGATTCGAGGGATTTGATTTCGAAAACATCACGAGATCGATTTTTGGTTCTAGTTTCTGGGATAATTTCTGGTTTAGCAGGATTTTCGATTTTTGAGTGATGGGTTTTGTTTCTATAGCACAAACAACATATTTTGTTTTTGATTGTGACTTTCAAATTTTGGGGATTTTTCTGGGTTTTGTTCCAGATGAATCAAATTCTGGAAATGAATCAATTTTGATAGTTTGGGTTTCATAGAAGATGAATCAGAGGGTTTCGAAGCAGTAGCGTTTCAAAGAGGTAGTAAGAAAATGCAGAGGTGGCTTCAAGAAATCGAGAAAATTAGTTCTGGATTTTTTTTAAACAGGGAATAGAAACAAAATTGATTTTGGTTTTCATTATGAAACAGGTTTTGAGATTTGGATTATCATAGCACATACGAAAAAATCAAGAAACAAATATAATATATATACATACATATGCATACAGTGATATATATGTATATGTGTTCGAGTATCGAATCAGCTATGAACAGCAATAAATTCATGAACAATAATGAATTTAACAAATAATTTGTACACATATGCTGCTATACACAACAAATTATATTGCATAAAAGATATTGCATAAAACATGAGCCGTAGATTATATTGCATAAAAGATATTGCATAAATTATATTGCATATGGTTTACAATATACAATTTACAGGTGATCGCGTAAATCCAAAAAAAAAAAAAAAAACTGGTTGGTTCAGTTGAGACCTGAATCTGTTCCAGTGAATCCACCAATTGAATCTGTTTCTTAATTGGCCGGAGCACTTGTGCTGATATCGTATTGTAATATTAGTGAAGTTGAAAGCAATAAATGAGACAATATTTGAAAACCTAGTTCGTCACAAGGACTACGTATGGGGGCGACTAAGCCAGGAGATATCTCAATAATAATACGAATGATGAATTTTACATTTTACATTGTAAATACATGTATATATATATAGGGATATAACCCTAACTAACATAAAGCTCACTAGGCCAAAGACCAATGGACTTAGCCAGTTAGAGTTAACTTTACATTGAGAATTAATTGTGTAAACCATATCTAAGATTGTCATTGGCTTGATATTTTTATTCTTGAGTCTCTTTGGTTAATTCTTCTTTATCGGTAAATGTCAAACACTCCAAGCCAACCTTATATCTCCCTCAATATCTCCAAGCCAACCTTATATCTCCCTTAATTCGTTCTCAAAGGGAATCAAACCCAGGTCACTCACTCAAGTGAGGAGTCCGTTGGCCAAGTGAGCTAGCCCACCTGGTTCTCTTTGGTTAATTTACTTTAGTTGTTAAATTTAGTAGAGTCATTAAACTTTGTTGGT